>JAPMUY010001568.1:47500-150000 GCA_026901105.3 Galaxias olidus | reverse complement strand
GTGAGACTTCATTCACACACCGCTCATTACCAACAGGTGAGACTCTATTCACTGTATGAACATAACCAACAGGTGAGACTCTATTCACACACCGCTCATTACCAACAGGTGAGACTCTATTCACTGTATGAACATAACCAACAGGTGAGACTCTATTCACACACCGCTCATTACCAACAGGTTTCACTGTTTATAGCGGGTCATCTGTACTGGTTCTTCATACAGCCAGGACAACAGTCAGACTGGATGCTGTCATAAACAGGCTGTCTACATTGAACAGTCTAACAGTCTGGATTAGAGTCAGAGTTAGTCTACAGTCTACCTCACTAGACCTACCTCACTGAGCTGCTCCAGCCTTACCATCCTACCCGGACACTACGTTCCTCTGCAGATAGGCAACAGGTCACTCCACAAGCAAAACTGAAGCATTTTGGGGAGCGTGCATTTTCTAGGGCAGCACCTAAATTATGGAACTCTCTCCCTCCTCTAATTCAGAATTCCAACTCGCTATCAATCTTTCAAACCCACCTTAAAACCTATCTTTTCACCCTAGCAGACCCTAGTTAACTCTGTTTAGAACCTGGTCCCTTTCTTTTACTAATACTATCCATTTGCTTACTTACAGTTCAAAGTTCAAAGTTCAAAGTGTTTTATTTGTCAAATGCACAGTATAATACAGGATCATTCTGAGCAAAGAAATTCTTGTGACAAGGCAGGCAACAACTACGTAGAACAGAGCCAAAATATCCATACCAGAATATAAAAATAAAAAAAATACTACAAAAGTAACTAAAATACTAAGATATACATCACATGTACAGATGGGGGATATGGTGAGTGGTAATTGGAGTGCAGTCCAAATATTAAGTGCAGGAGTGTTGATGAATGTGTGCATAGGATTGTGATGTGATTGTGCGCATTGAAGGTGCATAGGGAGTGAGCATGCATAGTAGAGTCATGTGATCAAAGTGATCCTTGGGGTTAATGTTACTGGTTGAGAAGCCTGATGGCCTGGGGGAAAAAACTGTTTTTGAGCCTGGTCGTCCGTGCCCGGATGCTCCGGTAGCGTCTACCAGACGGCAGCAGCGAGAAAAGACCATAGCCTGGGTGGCTGCAGTCTTTGATGATTTTCTGGGCTTTCCTAAGGCATCGTGTGTGGTAGATGCCTTGCACAGAGGGGAGATGGCAGCCAGTGATGCGTTCCGCTGCCTTCACCACCCTCTGGAGGGCTTTGCGGTCAGCAGCATAGCAGCTGCCGTACCAGGCAGTAATGCAACCTGTGAGGATGCTCTCAATGGTGCACCTGTAAAAGTTGGTGAGAGTTTTAGCAGACATACCAAACTTCTTGAGTCTTCTCAGGAAGTACAGCCGTTTTTGGGCAGTTTTCACAATTGCGACAGATTGCCTGGACCAAGTGAGATCATCATTTATGACCACACCGAGGAACTTGAAGGAGGAGACTCTCTCCACTTCAGCTCCGTCGATGTGAATGGGGGCATGACCCCCTCCCTGTCGCTTCCTGAAGTCCACAATCATCTCCTTAGTCTTGCAGATGTTGAGAGAGAGGTTGTTGTCCTGGCACCATGTTGCCAAGGCGCTGACCTCATCTCTGTAGGCAGTCTCATCGTTGTTGGAAATGAGACCCAGGATGGTGGTGTCGTCTGCAAACTTGAAGATGACATTGGAGCTGCGTGTTGCAACACAGTCGTGTGTGAACAGGGCATACAGAAGGGGACTGAGTACGCAGCCTTGAGGGGCTCCGGTGTTCAGGGTCAGTTTGGAAGATGTGAGGTTACCTATTCTTACCACCTGGGGGCGGCCCGTCAGGAAGTCCAGGATCCAGTTGCAGAGGGAGGTGTTTAGTCCCAGGGTCCTTAGCTTAGTGATGAGCTTTGCAGGCACTATGGTGTTGAACGCTGAGCTGTAGTCAATGAATAGCATTCTCACGTAAGTGTCTACCTTATCCAGGTGGGAGAGGGCGGTGTGCATTGTCAGGGCGATAGTGTCGTCTGTAGATCTATTGGGACGGTATGCGAATTGTAGGGAGTCCAAGGTGTCAGGAAGAAAGGAGCAGATGTGGGTCCTGACTAGCCGTTCGAAGCACTTCATGATGATGGAGGTCAGTGCAACAGGGCGGTAGTCATTCCAGCAGGAAATTGCAGGTTTCTTCGGCACAGGAACAATGATGGACTGTTTGAAGCAGGTGGGGACAGCAGACTGTTTTAGGGAGAGGTTGAATATAGAAGTGAATACCTCTGCTAGCTGGTCGGCGCACGCTCTGAGGACACGGCCCGGAATGCAATCTGGCCCTGGTGACTTCCGAGGGTTCACTCTTTTAAAAGCTCTCCTCACGTCAGCCGTAGACAGGGACAGAGTGCAGTCGTCCTGGTCCTCATCTAGCCTAGCAGCAAGAGTAGCGTTGCTCGCCTCAAACCGTGCGTAGAAGGTGTTGAGTTCGTCAGGAAGAGAGGCGGCGGGCTGGACATCACTGCTATTTCTCCCTTTGTAGTCTGTGATGGAACGCAGTCCGCACCACATGCGCCTTGGGTCCGAGCTGTGGTAGTTGGACTCCAATTTGTCCCTGTAGGCTCTTTTGGCATCTCTGATGGCCCTCCGCAGGTCATATCTGGACTTCCTCAAGGCCTCCGGGTCCCCAGAGCTATGGGCAGCGGACCGTGCTCTGAGTTTAGCACGGACATCACCATTAACCCAGGGCTTCTGATTTGGGAAAGTCCTGACATTGACCCTCGGAATGACATCATCGATGCACTTGGAGATGTAGGCTGAGACAGAGTCTGTGTATTCATCAATATTACCATCAGCTGCAACACAGAACATCTGCCAGTCTGTGGTTTCAAAACAGTCCTGGAGGGTGGCAATGGATGCCTCGCTCCATCGTTGAACTGCCCGAGGAACCGGTTTCTCCTGTTTTAGGCGTTGTCTGTAAATTGGGAGGAGCAGGACAGAGGTGTGATCCGCCTTGCCAAAGGCAGGGCGGGGGAGGGGTTTGTAGCTGTCCTTTATTTGAGTATAACAATGGTCAAGAGTCTGGTCACCACGGGTAGGGAAGTTAATGTGCTGGTGATATCCAGGCAAAACTTTCCTCATGTTAGCCCTATTGAAATCGCCAACAACAATAGAAGCTGCCTCAGGGTGAGCATTCTCCAGACCATTGATTACTCCATAAAGGTGTTCTAACGCGCGCGTTTTGTCCGCCTGCGGGGGTATGTAAACTACTGTGATTATAGCGGAGCTAAATTCCCGAGGGAGGTAGAAGGGACGGACTTTTATGGTTAAAAGCTCTAGGTCTGGAGAGCAGTGTTTAGCTAGTACTGCTACGTCCGTGCCCCAGCGAGAGTTAACCATAAAGCAGACCCCACCGCCTCTACGCTTACATGACTCCGTTGTTCTATCCTGACGATAGATGGAGAATCCAGCCGGGGTCATAGCCGAGTCAGGCACTGTTGGGTCCAGCCAGGTTTCGGTAAACGCCAGCACACAGCAGTTAGCAATGTCCCGCTGGAAGTTAATCCGGGCGTGTAGTTCGTCCATTTTGTTATTCAAGGATTGAACATTTGCTAGTAAAATGCTTGGTAGCGGTGGATTGCAGTGTCTAGCCCGAGATCTGCATAGGATTCCGGCACGTTTGCCTCTTTTCTTTTTCCTCCGTCGGCGCGTTGGTAAGCACAGCGGCGGCAAAACAAAGGGGTCGAAACGCGAACTTCGGTAGGTTGAAAATAAGTTACTGTCCAGTGCCGAACGAACTCCTAAAATTGCTTGTCGGTCATACTGTATGATCGAAACTGCAGTGTGTAAAAATGTAAGGAAAATAAAAAAAATAAACAAGATAATTGGCAAAAAACTACGAGTTGGTCGCGGAGCCATCATCAATGCAGCCTTTCCACGGCGCACCGGAAGTCAGGAGCGAAAGTGCATAACATACAGGCGGAACTGTTGTTGCTGTCTGTCTGTTTTACTATTTCTGTCTAAATGTTTATTTTTGTCATGTTATTTATGTTGATGCTGTGAAGCGACTTTGGGTGTCAGAAAAGCTATATAGATAAAATGAATTATTATTACTATTAGTCTGGATTAGGGTCAGGGTTAGTCTACAGTCTGGATTAGGGTCAGAGTTAGTCTACAGTCTGGATTAGGGTAAGGGTTAGTCTACAGTCTGGATTAGGGTCAGGGTTAGTCTACAGTCTGGATTAGGGTCAGGATTAGTCTAAAATCTGGATTAGGATCAGGGTTAGTCTACAGTCTGGATTAGGGTCAGGGTTAGTCTACTGTACAGTCTACAGACTCCGTGGCGTCTCTGACTTCCTTTTAACGCTCTATCTTGTTTGACTTGATTTTTGCATTCATTCCCTCCCCCACACAAACTGTATGCAGCCCCGTCACTTTCTGTGGAGTTTATTTGATGTGAAATGGCCTAGCAACAGCACACTATATATAGATTCATAAAGATGCTGTTTTGCTTTATTGAAATACAGCAGTTTAAGTACAGTATGCTGTTTCCCTTTATAGAAATACAGCAGTAAGTACCTACAAAGTACAGTATGTAGTTCTATCATGTCATGAAACTCTTACACCGCTCTCACTGCAGAGAAAGTCCCGGTTCAGCATCAACAATGCAACTGCAAGCTGTAATGTGGCGCATGCGTGTCACAGCGGTTAGCGCAATTTCCTATTTTACATCAAAGCTGCTAAGTGTAGTTCTTTGTTGGAGGTGATTTTGGTGACCCCTATCGTTTGCTTAGGGTAATTATTTTCCCTAACCGTTGCAAAGAAGACATGCAGAATGCTCGTGGTCACTGTATATCGCTAACATGATCAACAACTATACTCTAAGTATGGGCTCCTCTTCCTGATTTAGTGACGCTCTTCCCTGTGCCATAAAGCAAATCGTCACAGTTTCACGGGAGATCACGCCCGGGGGCAGACAACTTTTATTTTGAATATTGAGACTTCCAGAGGACTGATCTGAACGGCGTTTTCTTCAGTCTTCCATAGACATTGCAATGTGCAAACTGTAGAGAGGTATGGATCATACGTTCATACAAACAAGTTGCCTATATTGGCTTTAACGTTACAAACTGCTCTCATTACGGTGTCCTAGAAGCATCTTGTTGGCAACACACATCGTTTAGATCTATATTGCTTACATAATGCAAGATACATTTTATATGAAACATTAAATTACGTCTTTGTGTAGACCACCTTTCGCCTTCCAGTACACTATGAATTCAGAGAAAAAGCTCCAAAATTATCAATATCATCTTTCTTTCAAGCTGCAAATGAAAATAAATATCAAAATTCATGAACATAAGTGTTTTGTGACACGTTGACATGGTAACCGTATTTTAGCTGGTTGAAAAAAGGGCGAAAATACGTCTTCAACATGCAGAGCCGATATCTACCTCTTCTATCTAACCAGAACTAAAAATCACCATTGAAATGAGGTCTTGTGCTCACTGGGAGTTTTCCTATTATCACATAAAGAATAGTTTCTGCACAGGCCACCACAGATCTAACATACAATCTATCAACTTTTATTTCACAATATTATAAACCCATTTTGTCGTACTTAAACTTTATTTTTTTACACCAGAGCTGTTAAAATCATCGCTGTCGTGATTCATAATCTCAGCAAAACCAATCATGTCCACCTTCTCCTCTCCTCTCCCCCCCCCCCTTCTCTCCTGTCCTTCTCTCCTCTCCCCCCTCCTTCTCTCCCTCCCCCCCTCCTTCTCTCCTCTCCTCCCCCCCCCCCCTCCCCTCTCCTCCCCTCCCCTCCCCTCTCCTCCCCTCCTCTGCCATCAGCCAGATGCTTTGGTTGATTTTCTGCAACTAAGTTATTTCCCTGAAACAGACAGAGCCTTGTTCTGTCCAATCAGACGTCTGCCTTTCTCTCATCAGCAGCTCAACAGCTTTTCATTTGCTGTTTGACTGATGTTGCCTGATCTGCCTTTGGATTGCAATAGAAAGGCTTTGATGTGTGGATGTTGTTGTTCATTAGTGCCCCCGTGCCTGTCCCCCCGTGCCTGTCCCCCCGTGCCTGTCCCCCCGTGCTGTCTGAAGTGCTGTTCCACCCTCTGCTGTGTCTCTGTCAGAGAGATATTTATAACATCAATCTGTGCACTAATTCATATCTCGCTCAGTGACGGAGATCTGTCGAAACTGAAACTCATCCATATGTATGGAGAAGTCCTTCTAGTCTTTTATCTTTTAAGTATGATGTACGTAATTAAGACATTCAATCGCTATGTTGGGACAAGACAGACTGGAAGACTCTCCATCTCTCCTCTCCTTTCCTCATCTCTCCACTCCCCTCTCCTCTCCTCTCTCTCTTCTCTTCTCCTCTCTTCCCCTCTTCTCTCCTTCTCGTCTTCTGGTTCCTGTGTTTGGATAGCGTTGTTTGCTGGAGCGCGCTGGCTAGCGGCTCAGACATTCCCTTAACGATCCCTCCTCTTAAACGCTCATTAATCCCTAATCTCTAGAAGCACTCTTCTGGCCCGGAGTGGTGATCATTAAACCTGTGGAGAGGCTTTATTTGATTAGATGCCTTTTTTAAAGATCTATTCAAAGGTTTTGTAATATCAAAGAGCAATATGATGTTTTGTTTTCTGACAGCAGCAGGACACTTTAGCCTAAAAGGTTCTAAATACAGTTCACCTGATTTAATGTGGTCTGTATAATAATAATCATTCTACATTGTAATAACAATCTCAAAGCGCTCCAACATTTAGATAACATAATAAAATATTTAAAATATTGATAAAAACGTAAACAAACAGAGAGGAATTAAAAACAGATTAAAATAAAGAAAAAAAGAGGAGGAAAACAAAGTTTATATTATCATTTTTCTCTGTCCCTTGTGTTGCAGCTAATCCAGACCCTCACCCTAACCCTAACCCTAACCCTAATCCAGACCCTCACCCTAATCCAGACCCTCACCCTAACCCTAATCCAGACCCTCACCCTAATCCAGACCCTAACCCTAATCCAGACCCTCACCCTAATCCAGACCCTCACCCTAATCCAGACCCTAACCCTAACCCTAATCCAGACCCTCACCCTAATCCAGACCCTCACCCTAACCCTAATCCAGACCCTCACCCTAATCCAGACCCTCACCCTAATCCAGACCCTAACCCTAATCCAGACCCTCACCCTAATCCAGACCCTAACCCTAACCCTAATCCAGACCCTAACCCTCACCCTAATCCAGACCCTAACCCTAACACTATTCCAGACCCTAACCCTAACCCTAATCCAGACCCTCACCCTAATCCAGACCCTAACCCTAACCCTAATCCAGACCCTAACCCTAACCCTAATCCAGACCCTAACCCTAACCCAGACCCCAACCCTAACCCTAATCCAGACCCTAACCCTAACCCTAATCCAGACCCTAACCCTATATTGTTTGTGGGTCCTGTCTTGCCCTGATTGGCCCTGGTCTAGCCCTGGTTTGGTCCTGTCCTGGTCCTGGTCTAGTCCTGGTCTAGTCCTGGTCTAGTCCTGGTCTAGTCCTGGTCTAGTCCTGATTGGTCCTGATTAGTCCTGGTCTGGTCCTGATTGGCCCAGGTATGGTCCTGGTCTAGTCCTGGTCTAGTCCTGGTCCAGTCCTGTGTGGTCCTGGTCTGGTCCTGTATTATCCTGGTCTGGTCCTGTATGGCAGCCTTTTTCAAACTTCTTTGTCCTGGGGCCCAGTAAAGTAAGAGTTTGGGTTTACACGACCCACCACAACTCCGAGGGGTGATAGATATCCTGCATGTTATTATTTGTCTATTAATTATTAGTCTTAATTATTATTATATGTGATTTATGATTACAGGCCATTTAGACCTGCTCCATATGAAATGAGATATTACTTTGTTATGATATTGCGCTATATAAACAAAATAAAATTTAATTGAAAGCTTCAACAAAAGTGATTTGGCTGAACATAAATTACTGCCAACAATACCAACACCAAATAAAATATAAACTGATTCTTATGAACACTCCCAACACAATTGTTTTTTTCTTTTTCTTTTATTTTGTCCTTTTTTGTGGGGCTAAATGAACTGCTGACGGTGCAACACTGCCCCAACTTAAAGCTGTTCAACACATGTTTAAACTAATATATATATTTATTTGTAATTGAGACTTTTAGAAGCGAATAGTAGGTGGAATGTTCGAAGTGCACGAAACCTTTAAAGCAACGCACACAGAAATGGCATCCTTGTAACCATGGAAACTTGCTCTCCCCCTCACTCCTGCCTGGCTGCCTAAACTGGCTAGCAATCACAATCATAGTGCACACACAGTATTTAGAGGAGACATCGCCGCCTTCACGAGTTTTCTCAACTCCCAGTGCCTCCTCTCCATTCATTCCCTATGTAAATAGTTCAACTTTTGCTTAAGCGCGGTGCTCGTTCATGTCACTTCTTTAGAGACTCTAAACCTATTTTGACTTGTTACCTCGCCGGCACCGGTCCGCGGACCAGGGTTTGAGAAACGCTTTGTATGTGTGTGTGTGTGTGTGTGTGTGTGTGTGTGTGTGTGTCCTTCCGGTGGTCCTGGTCTGGTCCTGTATGGTCCTCTATGGTCTAGTCCTGGTCCGGTCCTTATTGGTCCTGGTCTGGTCCTGTATGGTCCTCTATGGTCTAGTCCTGGTCCGGTCCTTATTGGTCCTGGTCTGGTCCTGTATGGTCCTCAATGGTCTAGTCCTGGTCCGGTCCTTATTGGTCCTGGTCTGGTCCTGTATGGTCCTCTATGGTCTAGTCCTGGTCCGGTCCTTATTGGTCCTGGTCTGGTCCTGTATGGTCCTCAATGGTCTAGTCCTGGTCCGGTCCTTATTGGTCCTGGTCTGGTCCTGTATGGTCCTCTATGACAGCTGGGTGTGTGCGCCATAGGTGACGGTCGCACGGTCTCTCGCTCCTGTTACGCTATGCATTTTTGCGCTTTTCTTTGCATTTTTGTTGTCATTTTTGTAAATATTTGTACAGAAAGATGTGTGCCACACACAAGAACCCTATCATCAAGTATGATAGAGAACAACTTTTGCACATTAGAACACAGTTGGGGAACATCCCTCCACTCGACGATCTACCATTACCTGAACCACGGAGGAAAAGGAAGCGGCGCGGGAAACGAGCTGGTGTGTTGGTCCGTCTGAGGAGACGAGCCCTTCGGCCTCCTCTCCCAAGTATTCTCCTGGCTAATGTCCAGTCTCTGGACAATAAACTGGATGAACTCAGAAGCAGGCTGGCTTTCCAACGCGACATCAAGAACTGTTGCATTCTAGCCTTCACGGAGACCTGGCTCAACCCGCTAATCCCTGACTTCGCTATCGCCCAAAATGGTTCCTCCATTCACCTTCAGGATCGAACGATTGACTCGGGTAAAGGTACGGGCGGCGGAGTTTGCTTCATGATAAACAAGTGGTGCTCCGATGTGGGGGTCATTTCTAAAGGCTGTTCCCCACACCTGGAATATCTTCTGTTAGCATGTCGCCCATACTATCTCCCGAGGGAATTCACCTCGGTCATTATCACGGGAGTGTACATCCCACCTCACGCGAATTCCACCCAAGCGCTGGACGATCTTTATGGGATTATCGAAAGGACTGAGACCTCACGCCCAGAGGCTGCTTTTATTGTGGCTGGGGACTTTAACAACGTAAACTTGAGGAAAGTCCTCCCGAAATTTCATCAACACATCGGCTGCGCAACGTGAGGGAACAACACGCTCGATCATGTTTACACTCACTTCCGGGATGGCTACAAGGCCGTTCCCTGCCCCCCGTTCGGCAAATCGGATCACGCATCAGTGCTGCTCCTGCCTTCCTACAGGCAGAAACTGAAACGAGATTGGCCGTCAACGAGGTTCATACAACGCTGGTCCAGCGATTCAGACTCAGCCCTGCGTCACTGCTTCGAGACGACAGACTGGGCTGTCTTTAAGGACAATAACATTGACTGCTACACGGACACCACCACAAGCTACATTGGGAAATGTATTGATGACGTAGTACCTAGGATTACCGGACGTGCCTTTCCGAATCAGAAGCCTTGGGTTAATGGGGAAGTCCGAGCCAAGCTTAAAGCACGGGCCGACGCCCACAATTCAGAGGATTCGGACGAGTACAGGAAATCCAAGTACGAGCTACGGAGAGCTATTCGTAATGCTAAGTCTAAATACAGGGATAAGGTGGAGTCTAATTTCAATGGCTCCAACACCAGGAACATGTGGACTGGCCTTAGAGCCATCACGGACTACAAGGAAAAGACCAGCAGAGCTGTGTTGACATCTGCATCTTTCCCAGATGAACTCAACACATTCTACGCACGTTTTGAGAACACCTCCCGGCGGTGGAACTACCAAAGGCCCAGGACTCCTGCCCGCTAACAATATCTAGAGCGGATGTGTGCAGAGCCTTCAAAAGGACTAATCCACACAAGGCACCTGGCCCTGATGGCATTCCAGGCCGGGTCCTCAAGGCATGTGCAGCTCAACTGGCGGATGTCTTCACAGACATTTTTAACCAGTCGCTGCTCCAATCCGTGGTTCCCCTGTGCTTTAAGAGGTCCACAATTGTTCCTGTTCCCAAAAAATCCAAAGCCCTCTGCCTCAACGACTACCGCCCAGTAGCACTCACGTCCACCATCATGAAGTGCTTTGAGCGGTTAGTCAAAAGCTTTATCACCTCCGTCCTCCCTGAAACACTGGACCCCCTGCAATTTGCATATAGGCCAAACAGGTCTACTGATGACGCCATCTCCCTAGCACTCCACACTGCCCTTTCACACTTGGACCAGAGGAGCACCTACGTGAGAATGCTGTTCATAGACTACAGCTCGGCATTCAACCCTATTGTGCCCTCCAAGCTCGCCATCAAGCTCAGGGACCTGGGGCTTAACTCCGCCCTGTGCGAGTGGATCCTGAGCTTCCTGTCGGGCAGGCCCCAGGCAGTGAGGGTTGGTACTGCCACATCCTCCACCCTGACTCTGAACACCGGTGCTCCGCAGGGCTGCGTCCTTAGCCCTCTCCTGTACTCGCTGTTCACCCACGACTGTGTGGCGAAACACAGTTCCAACACAATCATCAAGTTTGCTGACGACACGACCATCATCGGCCGGATCACCAACGGTGATGAGACGGCCTATAGAGAGGAGGTCAGAGCCTTGGCATCCTGGTGCCAGGACAACAACCTCCATCTCAATGTTGGTAAAACTAAGGAGTTGATTGTGGACTACAGGAGGGGCCAGAGCACGGGACACGCCCCTATCAACATCAATGGGGCGGCGGTGGAGAGAGTCAGCAGCTTCAGGTTCCTGGGTGTTCACATCAGCGAGGACCTCACCTGGGACCACCACGCTGACATCATCACCAAGACAGCTAGACAGAGACTCTTCTTCCTACGCAGGCTAAGGAGGTTCAACATGGACCCAAGGATACTCTGCAACTTCTACAGGTGCACCATCGAGAGTATCCTGAGTGGCTGCATCACGACCTGGTATGGCAGCTGCACCGCCCTGAAACGCAAGGCGTAGCAGAGGGTGGTAAATGCTGCACGACGCATCACCAGGTCAGATCTGCCTTCCATGGAGGCCCTCTACCAGCAGCGTAGCAGGAAGAAGGCCAGCAAGATCGTCAAGGACTCTCTGCACCCCAGCCACAAGCTTTTCTGCCTGCTGCCTTCAGGCAGACGGTTTCGTAGCATCCGGACTCACACCACCAGATTCAAGGACAGTTTCTTTCCTCAAGCCATCAGGCTTTTGAACAATCACACTTGAACCCCCACACTCCACACACAATAGGCCACTTTCATTTTTACTGTCACTTTATATGGACTCTGTCACCTTAGTACCCCATACACCGGTCATCTCTATAACTCATAGTTGTATATTTTGAATTAGATTTTATTTATTTTGCATTATATTTTATTGACCTATTTTGTTATATTCTATTAATGTCTGCATTAGCGTTAGGTGTCGAAGAGACACAAGAATTTCATTGCATACTTTTGCCTCTGTAAACGTTATGCATATGACTATAAAAACCTTGAACCTTGAACCTTGAACCTATGGTCTAGTCCTGGTCCGGTCCTTATTGGTCCTGGTCTGGTCCTGTATGGTCCTCTATGGTCTAGTCCTGGTCCGGTCCTTATTGGTCCTGGTCTGGTCCTGTATCTGGGGTTAGTGTTTGTTACTGCAGAGTGATGTGCTGATTTGTAGGGAGCATTTTAAATGAAGGAGAAAGATGTTTCTATGAGACATTTGGTTGAATAGAAAGGAGACGGAGGGTTTGTTACTCTGTCGCTCTGTCGCTCTGTCGCTCTGTCGCTCTGTCACTCTGTTACTCTGTTACTCTGTTACTCTGTTACTCTGTCGCTCTGTTACTCTGAACCATTTCCTCTTCCCTGTCCCTGAATACACTTCTTTATTTCCATTACAGCAGTACGTTCTAAATACAGGGGTTGTATTTGATGAGTTAGGGAGTCAGCAGCAGATACCCCAGCAGTTCTAAATACAGGGGTTGTGGTTAGGGACCCTTTCCCAGCCTGACCCCATGACCCCGTGACCCTGTGACCCCGTGTCCCCTCCCTCCCTCGCTGCCTCCATTCCTCCATCCCTCTCCCTCCATCCCTCTCTCACTCCATCCCTCCGTCCCACCTCCATCCCTCTCTCCCTCCCTCCATCCCTTTCTCTCCCTCCTCATCTGTAGGCTGCAGTCAGTCCACACTGTAACTCAGCCTCTGGATCCTCTGACACTATTGATTCCTAGCAGAGAAGATTAAACCACTATCAACATGGAAGGGAGGGGGCTACCTGTGAGATAGTAGAGCTGAAGTCTCTGTGTGTGTGTGTGTGTGTGTGTGTGTGTGTGTGTGTGTGTGTGTGCGTGTGCGTGAGCGTCAGCGTGTGTATTGTGTGTGTGTGTGTGTGTGTGTGGGTGTGTGTCTGTGTGTCTGTGTGTGTGTGTGTGTGTGTGTGTGGGTGTGTGTCTGTGTGTGTGTGGGTGTGGGTGTGGGCGTGTGCGTGAGCGTCAGCGTGTGTATTGTGTGTGTGTGTGTGTGTGTGTGTGTGTGTGTGTGTGTGTGTGTGTGTGTGTGTGTGTGTGTGTGTGTGCGTGTGCGTGAGCGTCAGCGTGTGTATTGTGTGTGCGTGTGCGTGTGCGTGTGCGTGTCAGGCCTAGCCTAACTTTGGTGTTACGAGCCTCCGTGTTAAATATGATCTTATCTGCCCCCCCCATGTTCTGTTGTTACTAGAGTCTTTCTCACTCTAACTCTCCTTCACTCTTTCTTTCTCTGCCTCTCTCTGTTCTCTCTCTCTCTCTCTTTTGCTTGTATTCTCTTGCTACCCTTTTTTCTGCTTTACCTGTGCTTTTTAGATAGGTCAGTCTGTTTTTGGCAGCCTAATATATACTAATTGTTTTATGATTAGTCTTCACTGACAACATCAAACAAGACATTTCATTTCAAAGCATTTTTTAATATAGTCTGTGCTAAAAACTTTTCACAATTTCTACTTTTGACCCCACCTGTAGAAGTTGACATGCCTTAATAAAGGGAAGGTTTGTACAACAGGACCAGGAGAGGATGACAAAGCACGCTCTCATGTTCTGCTCCCCAGATCAAACATCTTCACATCTATTATTTACAGCTTTTAGCTGAAAACGTGTCACCTTCTACTGGCTCCTGTTTGACACACACGCACACACACACACACACACACACACACACACACACACACACACACACACACACACACACAGAGAGAGACACACAAAACAAACACACACACACACACACACACACACACACACAGAGACACACAATACACACACACACACACACACACACACACACAGACACACACACACACACAGAGAGAGAGAGGGGGATTGAAGCCCTGGAAGTTTTCCTGACACTCATTGACATACTCTTGTCAAAACATGTATTTTTCTTTAAATATTGACGGTGTGTACAAAGCAGGCCGGGCTGGTGATTTAGCAGAGTGCTCTGATGTTCTTCCGCGGGTATGCTGGTGTGGATTAATGAGTTTGGGAAGGCTTTCTCTTTGTCAATGGAGATCTGAGGTCTTTTCTTTAGGAGAGGTCTCTGTCTGTGCAAAGTTAACTTTTTTAATCCACAAAAAGAACAGGCAAAGTGAATATGATTAATTTAACATTATATTGTTATAATAATATTATATTATAATTGAATATCTGTGAAAACACATTGTACCTATTAGTGCTAAGGGTGGGGCCGTGCCTTCATTAGGAGCAGACTCTAAAGGGTTAAACCATGCTCACTAGAGAGGGTCTTAACTTCCCTCCTCTTCCCTCTCTCCCCTCCTTCTCCCTCCTCTTCCTCTCCCTCCCTCCCTCCCCTCCCTCTCTCCCTCCCTCCCTCCTCTTTCTCCCTCTCTCCTCCTCCCTCCCCCTCCCCTTCCCTCTCCCCTCCCTCCCTCCTTCCCTCTCTCTCCCTCCCTCCTCTTTCTCCTCTTCCCTCCCTCCCTCCTCCCCTTCCCTCTCCTCCCTCCCTCCTCCTCTTTCTCCCTCTCTCCCTCCCTCCCTCCCTCCTCTTCCCTCTCTCCCTCCCTCCCTCCTCTTCCTCCTCTCTCTCTCCCTCCCTCCTCCCTCCCTTCCTCTCCCTCTCCTTCCTTCTCTCCCTCCCTTCCCTCCTTGCCTCTTTCCCTCCCTCCCCTTCCCTCCCTCCCTCCTCTCTCCTCTCTCCCTCTCCCTCCCTCCCCTTCCCTCTCTCTCCCTCCCTCTCTCCCTCTTTGGCCCTCTATATATCCCTCCCCTCCTGCTCAGTCCTAGAGGCACACCCTCTCCCCCTCCCTCCGATTCTCTCTCCATTCCTTACCTCTCCTCTCCCTCCCTCTCTGTATCACCCTCTCTCTCATGTTTCAGTACTCAGTTCACTGTATGTGGCATATATATATATATATATGTTATGTTTATATGTACATAAATATGTAGCATATGTATGTGTCATGTATAATATCAGACGAATAGAGCTGGGTTTTAGTGTATCACATTCTATACTAACATAATACATATTTTTGGCGGCGCGACAAAGTTTGTTATTACCTGTTTTGCTTCTCTTTGAATATCTCTGCTAAGTCTGGTTACTCCTAAAAATAACGGTATTGCTTCTCTTTGAATATCTCTGCTAAGACTGGTAACTCCTAAAAATAACCACCGTTTGCAGCCTGACACATTCATTGACCAAAAGTAAAATTGCTAAAATGAATCGTTAGTGAAGGCGTTGATGTTGTTCAGTATCGAGTCACAAAATCAGAATAAAATTTGGATTTACTAATTAATATAGGTGTGCCTACCAAAGCAATAAAAGTTATGAAATATTTGTCAAAAGTCAATCATTGGCTGATGGTTTCTAAATGGTCTTAATGGCTGATTATGACAGGTGATTCTATTCTAACTCTGATAGCTACCTGGTGTGCCTGGTTGCCGGGAGAACGTTCCATTGATTCACGACTAAGCACTTGACATGAAATCAATAGGATTTTATTTAAGACTGAAGGCAATTAGTGCGTCCTCATACATAGACTAGAGTCTGTGTTAATGTCCTCATATATAAACTACAGTCTGTGTTAATGTCTTCATATATAAACTACAGTCTGTGTTAATGTCTTCATATAGAAACTACTGTCTGTGTTAATGTCCTCATATATAAACTACAGTCTGTGTTAATGTCTTCATATTCAAACTACAGTCTGTGTAAATGTCCTCATGTGGCGTTTTGGAATGGAAACATCAAAATATTGCACATTTCTTAAAAATCCTGCAAAACGTGTGGAACAATTACACTAATTGAACATTGCACGCAGAAACACATTTGAACAGCAGTCCCCTTCTGTCTGTGTGTTTCTCACACACACACACACACGCACACACACACACACACACATGCACACTGACCCAAGGTACCACCACACACACACACACACACTGACCCACACACACACACACACACACACACACACACACACACACACACACACACACACGCACACACACAGACCCAAGCTACCAACACGCACATGCGCACACACACACACACACACCCCAGTCAGCAGAGCTGTCAAGACAGTCTCTAGTCATAACGCAGGGTAAAATATTTTATTCAGATTTATTAATTTGAGAATGAAACATGTCTGTCTACAGAGGGGAGGTCCTGCTCGATCCGTCACCGTGGAGACGGGGAGCGCTGACACCAGGATTCCTTCGTCTGGTTTGCTCTGACAGTCTGCTTGTCCCTGCGGCCGGACCATGAGAGAGAGAGAGAGAGAGATTGTGTGTGCTCGCCCAGGGAGAGTTTTTACACGATGGAACGACACGCAGACAAGGAACAGCCTCTTTATTCATGCAAATGAGGCCAGATGAATGGCATAGCAACTACTCCCTGGCTCCTGTTCTGCTGCTTTAGGAGGGGGTAAGGGGGGTGTGTGTGAGAGAGAGAGCGTTAATAGAAGCAGTGGTTTCCAGGCCTGAGGGAGAAGCTGTCACTCCACAGCTGTGAGTCTCAGGGTAACTTCTGCAGCGGCTGTTCAAGGACCAAATAATAATAATTATTATTATTATTACTATCATTATTATTATTATCATTTCATTATTATTATTATTATTATTATTATTATTATTATTATTACAATAACTACAATTATAATCATAATACAATGTATCATTATTATTATTATTATTATTATTATTATTATTATTATTATTATAATTATTATTATTATTATTTCATTATTATTATTATTATTATTATTATCATTATTATTATTATTATTATTATTATTATTATTATCATTATTATTGTTATCACCATCGTTACATTATCATTATCATTGTCTTTGTCGTTGTCATTATCATTATCGTTATCATTTTTTCATTATTATTATTATCATTATTATTTACTTGGAACATGAAACGCTCACTAACACAATACAGTAGGCACTAGTGAATCTAACATACATTGGTTTGCTGTTTGGTAAAACATTTTTAAGGGCTATGGAAAATGTGATCATTTGGCAATTATTTATTCCTATTACATTCTAATATTAAGGAGGAAGAGGAGGAGACTGTATTATGGGAAAGAGGTTTTATTATAGAGGAGGAGGAGGAGGCTGTGTTTTGGAGGAAGAGGCTGTATTATGTGTTAAGGAGGAGGAGGCTGTATTATTGAGGGAGAGGAGGAGGAGGCTGTATTATGTGTTAAGGAGGAGGAGGCTGTATTATTGAGGGAGAGGAGGAGGCTGTATTATGTGTTAAGGAGGAAGAGGCTGTATTATGTGTTAAGGAGGAGGAGGCTGTATTATATGTTAAGGAGGAAGAGGCTGTATTATGTGTTAAGGAGGAGGAGGCTGTATTATGTGTTAAGGAGGAGGAGGCTGTATTATTGAGGGAGAGGAGGAGGCTGTATTATGTGTTAAGGAGGAGGAGGCTGTATTATGTGTTAAGGAGGAGGAGGCTGTATTATGTGTTAAAGGAGGAAGGAAGCTGTATTATGTGTTAAGGGGAGGAGGAAGGAGGCTGTATTATGTGTTAAGGAGGAGGGGAGGCTGTATTATGTGTTAAGGAGGAGGAGGCTGTATTATGTGTTAAGGAGGAGGAGGCTGTATTATGTGTTAAGGAGGAGGAGGCTGTATTATGTGTTAAGGAGGAGGAGGCTGTATTATGTGTTAAGGAGGAGGAGGCTGTATTATGTGTTAAGGAAGAAGAGGAGGAGGCTGTATTATGTGTTAAGGAGGAAGAGGAGGAGGCTGTATTATGTGTTAAGGAGGAGGAGGCTGTATTATGTGTTAAGGAGGAAGAGGAGGAGGCTGTATTATGTGTTAAGGAGGAAGAGGAGGAGGCTGTATTATGTGTTAAGGAGGAGGAGGAGGCAGGAGAAGGCCATGGGAGTTGTTTTTATTTCACCCAAAGTCCTTTGACATTTCTCTCTCCTTACTCGCTTCCTGATTCAAAGTGACAAGATCCCCTCTACCACTCACACTCCATCTCACTCACCCTCTCCTCTCTTCTGCTCCCCTCCCCTCCACTCCCCTCTACCACTCACACTCCATCTCACTCACCCTCTCCCCTCTCCTCTCCTCTCTCCTCTCCCCTCCCCTCCACTCCCCTCTCCCCTCTCTTCTCCTCTCCTCCCTCTCCTCTCCCCTCTCTGCTCCTCTCTCCCCTCCTCTCTTCTGTCTCCCCTCCACTCCTCTCTCTCCCTCTCCTCTCCTCTCCTCTCCTCTCTCCTCCTCCTCTCCCCTCCACTCCTCTCCTCTTTCTCCCATCCTCTCTTCTCCTCCCCTCTCCTCTCTTCTCCTCCCCTCTCCTCTCCTCTCCTCTCCTCTCCTCTCCCCTCCTCTCCTCTCCCCTCCCCTCCCCTCTCTCCTCTCCTCCTCTCCTCTCCTCTCCTCTCTCTCTTTCCTCTCCTCTCCTCCTCTCCCCTCCCCTCCTCTCCTCTCCTCTCCCCTCTCCTCTCCTCTCCTCTCCTCCACGCTCCTCTTCCCTCCCCTCCCCTGTCCTCCCCTCCCCTCTCCTCTCCTCTAATAGAAAGGCCCTAAAGACGGTCCTATACAATCAAACCACAGCCTGCACCTTTACCTGGCTCATTAAAGACATGCAGGCAGCGCAGAACACAAACTGCACAGATATAGACAGTATTTAAACATATATTCTTTGTACTTAATTGTCATCCTGAGCAATTATTTTGTGTTTAGATATTCCTAGATAAGTTGTGTTTTGCTTAGATATTCTTATACAGTATATCAGTTATGTTATGTGCTTGGATGAGATATTACTAGATGTTCGTACTGTCGTCAGCGTTTGTGGGACAGATGTTGAGGGGCAGTGGGTTCTGCTGAGACAGAGACTTCCCTACACACTGCAGACAGACAGGCAGACGGACGGACGAAAGGACAGGAGGGTGGACGGACGGACAGACAGACAGACAGGCAGATGGACGAGCGGACGGACGGGCGGACGGACAGACGAGCAGACAAACAGACAGACAGATGGACAGACGGGCGGGCGGACTGACGAACGGACGGACAGACAGACAGATGGGCAAACAGACGGGCAGGCAGGCAGGTGGTGTTTCCTCTGGAGGAAGGATTGCTAATGTTGCTCTAGAACACCAAACACAGCGTCACCTGGGAATCTCTGAAAAACACAATCACATACACACAGACACACTCTCTCTTTCTCACACACACACACACACACACACACACACACACACACACACACACACTCACACAGACACACTTTCTCTCTCACACTCACATACCCACACACACACACACACTCTCTCTTTCACACACACACACACACACACAGACACACCTCTCTTTCACACACACACACACACACACACACACACACACACACACACACACACACACACACACACACTCACATACACACACACACACACACACAAACACACTTTCTCTCTCTCTCTCTCTCACACACACACACACACACACCTACAGGACTCACAGAGAGACAAAGTGGGATGTCAGTGTCACTTCTGCTCAGCATCTAAATATGCAAATCAAAGTTTAAAGACCCTGAGAGGGCCTCTATGTCTGTGTTCAATTAAAGTCATTCTCAAGTTTGAACATTGGAACTTTGGAATAGTGTTGTTTACTGATAAGATATTAAAACAAAAACATCCAAACTGACTCTCTGTACTGGTGCCACTCTCCCTGTAAGGACCCTGAGGGCAGTATAGACAGCGATGTCCAACTCCCACTACACCAATCAAAGGCTGAACTTACTGTGGCAACACTGAACAACTGTCTACGCCTCCTACGCTCCAGATAAACTATTCCATTTGGACATACTTCATGTGTGTCACATGTCTGAATGTAGCTCCCAGTGATTTTCCCTGCTCACACTTTAGTTCCAGCCTAGAGAGCTGCATCGACCCCTCAGCCCCCCTTCCAAGAAGCTGCAAGAGAAAGAGGGAGGGAGTCACACACAGAAAGAATTAAAAGAGAGCAAAACCAAAATAAAAAGAGAGAGATGGGTCAACAAGAAAAAAAGAGAGAGAATGTGGGTGAGAGCAAAAGGAAGAGAGAGAGGGAGAACTGCAGTTGTGGAAGCAGCAGGGGAGGGCTGAGTGCGGCGCTGCCCTGCCCCGGAGGCTAGTTTTCAGCCTGGCCAGACACACTCAGGGCCTTGCTGCTTGGATGACCACCATGGGTCACCAGCTTAGATTAGGAAAGCCAGCCAACGCCAGCCATGCCAAGCTTCTCCAACATACCTGAAATAAAACTAACCATTTTACCCAACACACACATAAAATCACACTGACTAGACTCAGTGTTAGAATATGGCGTGTTGCTGTAATGTATAATACTTTACTACAGTATGGGTTACTGAAATGTATAATATTTTACTATGGTGGGTTACTGAAATATGTAATACTTTACCATGGTAGGTTACTGAAATGTATTATTCTTTACTATGGTGGGTTACTGAAATGTATAATACTTTACTATGGTGGGTTGAAATGTATAATATTTTTACTATGGTGGGTTACTGAAATGTATAATACTTTATTATGGTGGGTTGAAATGTATAATATTTTTACTATGGTAGGTTGAAATGTATAATATTTTACTATGGTGGGTTGAAATGTATAATATTTTACTATGGTAGGTTGAAATGTATAATATTTTACTATGGTGGATTGAAATGTATAATATTTTACTATGGTGGGTTGAAATGTATAATATTTTACTATGGTGGGTTACTGAAATGTATAATCTTTTACTATGGTGGGTTGAAATGTATAATATTTTACTATCGTGGATTGAAATGTATAATATTTTACTATGGTGGGTTACTGAAATGTATAATATTTTACTATGGTGGGTTACTGAAATGTATAATATTTTACTATGGTGGGTTACTGAAATGTATAATATTTTACTATGGTGGGTTACTGAAATGTGTAATTCTTTTAGAGAACCTTCTACCACAGATTTTCCCAGCCTTGTGTGAAAAGTGGCTTAGCACACTGTTCATCTAATGATTTTCATAAATGACAGGAGCGGTCGATTGTTTTGATTGGTGTACTTCTTCCCTCACAGAATAAATCTATCTCTTGGCACTGGCCAGGAAAATTAAATGGACTCTTTCTGGAGCAGATGGAGGTCCTATCTGGTCAGAGGGGACGTTGGAAGCAAAATTCCGTGACACGCGCTGTTATTTATTCGGAGTTCCGGAACTATTCATCAGCCAGCTGCCACTCCGCACTGGCCGCGTGCTCAGTTAGACCAGTACCATCCCCTCCCTCAACTCCACTTTTACACTACGATGATTGACGTTACACGAGAGGCACCTCAAGGTGGAGCTAAGTGGTCGATGTTCCCAATCATGTCAAGGTGGGCGGAGTCTGGAGACTCCTCTCCTACTCGAGACGGTTGCCAGCCTGTCTGACCTGAACGTAACTAAAACAAGAGGATGAAGGTTGTAAAAATAAGCCTCTACTTCTGATTCCATAAGAAGTCACGTTCGTCACGTCACATAGTTGTTGAAAGTGCGAGCGCCATATTACAGAAACACTAGGCAGAATTTATTTTTGTAGTTGAAGTCAACCTATCTTCGTAGCTGCTCTGTTTGCTTACGACGGCAGCTCAGATCAGGTTTTACATTCGGATTCGACCAGCTGAGAGAGAGCGCAAGCTTGAGTGCCTTGTTGTTGACCCGCGCGTGCGAGGAAAGAATTGTCTCGTGCCCAAAATCAGTCAGCATTTTTGTTGGATTGGAGTGACATTGACACCGGGGTGAGGTGTGTAGCAATTCGTAGTGAAAGATGGACGAGCAGCCACGGTTGATGCATTCTCATGCTGGAATGGCTGGGCACCCCGGTTTATCCCAGCACATGCAGGAAGGCTCTGGAGGTACGGACGGCGATGGAAGAAAACAGGACATTGGAGACATTTTACAACAAATAATGACCATCACAGATCAGAGTCTGGACGAAGCCCAAGCCAGGTAAGCCAACACGCGCTAACAGCTCCTTTAGTTCGTGCTTTTGTATAAACAGTAAATGAGTGTGTAAAAGTACGATGAAAATACATATATTACAAAAATTAACAGTCAAATAACAGGAAAGTGTTAACCAGTATTGATTGATGTGGCAGACGTACCTGGAGTTCAAAATAAATAAATTATATCGCTACATTACTTCGCTCAAACTTTAACGGACACTTCTTTTTGTGGTAAATTTCTTTATTATGACACTGAATATGAAGCACAAAAAATACCAAAAACGCCCATAGACTAAATGAACTAAATTATTATTATTATTATTATTATTATTATTATTATTATTATTATTATTATAAAAAAATTTAAATAATAATTTAATTATTATTATTAAAATAATATAATGTCAATAAAGATAAAATGAAATAACCATAATCATAATCATTATTATCATTATAATAATAATAATACAGTTATTATTATGATTATTATTATTATGATTATTATTATTATGATTATTATTGTTGTTATTGTTAATATTATTATTATTATTATTATTATATAATATTCTTCTTCTTCTTCTTCTTCTTCTTAATAATAATAATGGGGCAGCACGGTGGCTTAGTGGGTAGCACTGTTGCCTCACAGCAAGAAGGTCCTGGGTTCAATCCCCACCTGACCCAAGGGTCCTTCTGTGTGGAGTTTGTGTGTTCTCCCCGTGTTTGCGTGGGTTTCCACCGGGTACTCCGGCTTCCTCCCACAGTCCAAAAAACATGCAGGTTAATTGGTTACTCTAAATTGTGTGAATGTGAGTGTGAGTTGTTCTCTGTCCCCTGTGTTGGCCCTGTGATAGACTGGCGACCCCCGCGACCCTGCATAGGATAAGCGCTATAGCTAATGGATGGATGGGTAATAATAATGGGATTTATTAGCACCTTTCTATGAACTCAAGGACACTGTACAAAGGAAACTTATACTGGAGGTAAGCTAACGAAAACAAATAAACTACTGCTTTCCCCAAAAGAACACCAAATCAACAATGCCCAATTTAATTAATAAAGTGTATCTTCTATCTATTTGTTTAATTAAAAAAAATTATAATATTCAACCCAAGGTCACATGGAACCGGGCATATACAAGTTATTAACTTTTGTAATTGCCCTACAAATTTGTGAGAAAACCATTGCAGTTTTGGGGCAGAGCAGTCAGAAACGGCTCTGAATTATTTATACTCCTCGCAAACATATTATTAAAAAATTTCAAATGTGGATTATGTATTTGCAGTTAGTACACAAATAACAAAAAAAATCAATGGGATAGATTTAGTAGGGTACACCATAATATTGACCTTTTAAATTGATAAATTATCATCAATTTATCGTCCATAATTGCCTTACGTGTGGTATATTATGGTCAGTCCAATGAATAAGGGTCATTATGGCTTTTTGTGATGTATGTGTGTGTGTGGAGGGGGGGGGGGGTACATTTAATACACGCAATATTTTATAACATTAACCAATTAATATAATTATTTATCTCTTATTAATGTAATTATACATAAACGTATAATATACATACATTTGGAATATACATACATTTGGAATATACAGTGTATACATTTATAATATACATACATTTGGAATATACAGTGTATACATTTATATTATTCTTCTTCTTCTTCTTCTTCTTAATAATAATAATGGGGCAGCACGGTGGCTTAGTGGGTGTATACATTTATAATATACATACATTTGGAATATACAGTGTATACATTTGGAATATACATACATTTGGAATATACAGTGTATACATTTATAATATACATACATTTGGAATATACAGTGTATACATTTGGAAAATACATACATTTGGAATATACATACATTTGGAATATACAGTGAATACATTTATAATATACATACATTTGGAATATACAGTGTATACATTTGGAATATACATACATTTGGAATATACAGTGTATACATTTATAATATACATACATTTGGAATATACAGTGTATACATTTATAATATACATACATTTGGAATACACAGTGTATACATTTGGAATATACATACATTTGGAATATACAGTGTATACATTTGGAATATACATAAATTTGGAATATACAGTGTATACATTTATAATATACATACATTTGGAATATACAGTGTATACATTTATAATATACATACATTTGGAATATACAGTGTATACATTTATAATATACATACATTTGGAATATACAGTGTATACATTTTGTGTTGATAGATGGAATTGTTTTACGGTCCAAATTTTCTTATCATCAAACAGTCGCTATGTTCTGAAAACAATGAAGATATTAGATGTGAACTATGTAATAATATTCTTCTTCTGTGGAACATACAGTTTATTGTTATTTTTTAAATCGTACTTGTTAGTAGTCGTTGAGTAGGCTTTATATTATTTCAGTGTGTTTAGATAGTAGGTTTTACGTTGTTTCAGTGTGTTTAGATAGTAGGTTGTTTCAGTGTGTTTAGATAGTAGGTTTTACGTTGTTTCAGTGTGTTTAGATAGTAGGTTGTTTCAGTGTGTTTAGATAGTAGGTTTTACGTTGTTTCAGTGTGTTTAGATAGTAGGTTGTTTCAGTGTGTTTAGATAGTAGTTTTTATATTGTTTCAGTGTGTTTAGATAGTAGGTTGTTTCAGTGTGTTTAGATAGTAGGTTGTTTCAGTGTGTTTAGATAGTAGGTTGTTTCAGTGTGTTTAGATAGTAGGTTTTACGTTGTTTCAGTGTGTTTAGATAGTAGGTTGTTTCAGTGTGTTTAGATAGTAGTTCTTATATTGTTTCAGTGTGTTTAGATAGTAGTTTTTATATTGTTTCAGTGTGTTTAGATAGTAGGTTGTTTCAGTGTGTTTAGATAGTAGGTTGTTTCAGTGTGTTTAGATAGTAGTTTTTATATTGTTTCAATGTGTTTAGAATATGTTTGAAAGTTTTATTTTGTTCTGTGTTTCAGAAAGCATGCCCTGAACTGTCACAGGATGAAGCCAGCCCTCTTTAACGTACTGTGTGAGATCAAGGAGAAAACAGGTAGGACCTTTCTGTCCGCTCCGCGGCCCCTTGTGGCTCCTCAGCAGCTCAGAGACTGATGTGTGGAGGTGTGCACTGATGGGCTGCTGTGGCAGCAGCCAGGTGGGTGCTGAACATTGGGCTCTGAACTCTCTCCCTACAGTGGAAAGCACTTTGGGGGTCTAGAAAAGCGCTATATCAACTGCAATCAATGATTATTAAGATGATTTAAAAAGAGGATGTGAATACTATAGTGCAGCGCTGGGAGAAGGCTGCCTGGTTACTGGGTTAGGGTTAGGGTTAGGGTTAGTGCAGCGCTGGGAGAAGGCTGCCTGGTTAGGGTTAGGGTTAGGGTTAGTGCAGCGCTGGGAGAAGGCTGCCTGGTTACTGGGTTAGTGTTAGGCTTAGGGTTAGGGTTAGGGTTAGTGCAGCGCTGGGAGAGGGTTAGGGTTAGGATTAGGGTTAGTGCAGCGCTGGGAGAAGGCTGCCTGGTTACTGAGAGACGTGGTCACCTATCCCGTTATCACCTGCCCTCTCCGTTCTTCAGTGATGGCGAGAGAGAGAGAGAGAGATGTTATACCTCTATGTCTCTACTGGACTCTCTCATGTCTGCTTTGTCTCATTGAGCTCAGCTGGGATTCTCTGGAGTTGCGTCGGTCTGAGAAAACATGTAGCGAGGCGGTGAGACAGATACAACATCACAGAGGAAAACTTATCAAAGCTTTGTTTCTTTCCTTATTCTATTTACTGTGAAGAGTAGAGGAGGACTCTATATATAATTCATGATAGGCTATCACTCTGAAACATGGAGTTTAGTGCATGAAATAACAAAGAGAAAGAAGAGATCTGGATATATCATATTTGTCATCTCTAAAGCTCCAACAATACTACACTGTATTGTGGAGAGAGAGAGAGAGAGAGAGAGAGAGAGAGAGAGAGAGAGAGAGAGAGAGAGAGAGAGAGAGAGAGAGAGAGGGAGAGAGGGAGAGAGGGAGGGAGAGAGAGAGGGAGGGAGGGAGGGAGGGAGGGAGGGAGAGGCAGAGGCAGAGGCAGAGGCAGAGGCAGAACGAGAGTGAGGTGTTGAACTTGATTATTTTTCTTTTAGTCGTTTAATGTGCTTCCACTCTTGCATGATTTTTTTTTAAGTCTCCCCCAGCTCCCTAACTCAGGGCCTCATGTCGCTCCTTCTGAATCAGGCAGTGTTCTCTGGAAAGCAGGGGGCTTTGGAGGCCTGCTGGTTCTCTCTTCTGTCAGTGGGTCTGTGAAGGGGGAGTCCTAGCCATGTTGATGGGTTCATGTTGAGTTCAGCTGTGAACAGGACACAGTGTTAAGGAACGCTGAGCTGAAGGTCTGACCCTCTCTACTCAACGCTCAGGATGAAAAGGGGACATGACACTGCGAGGGCACATCATGTTTTGATACTTTGCACGGGCCATTTAGGTCTAAGGAGGCTGTTCCAACAAACTCAGCTGTACTTAGACAGGAGGTTAGGTCTTTGTATCTGCTATAAGGAGGCTGTTCCAACAAACTCAGCTGTACTTAGACAGGAGGTTAGGTCTTTGTATCTGCTATAAGGAGGCTGTTCCAACAAACTCAGCTGTACTTAGACAGGAGGTTAGGTCTTTGTATCTACTATAAGGAGGCTGGTTCAACAAACTCAGCTGTACTTAGACAGGAGGTTATGTCTTTGTATCTACTATAAGGAGGCTATAAGGAGGCTGGTTCAACAAACTCAGCTGTACTTAGACAGGAGGTTAGGTCTTTGTATCTGCTATAAGGAGGCTGTTCCAACAAACTCAGCTGTACTTAGACAGGAGGTTAGGTCTTTGTATCTACTATAAGGAGGCTGGTTCAACAAACTCAGCTGTACTTAGACAGGAGGTTAGGTCTTTGTATCTGCTATAAGGAGGCTGGTTCAACAAACTCAGCTGTACTTAGACAGGAGGTTAGGTCTTTGTATCTGCTATAAGGAGGCTGGTTCAACAAACTCAGCTGTACTTAGACAGGAGGTTAGGTCTTTGTATCTGCTATAAGGAGAATGTTATAACAAACTCAGCTGTACTTAGACAGGAGGTTAGGTCTTTGTATCTGCTATAAGGAGGCTGTTCCAACAAACTCAGCTGTACTTAGGAGGTTAGGTTTTTGTATCTGCTTTAAGGAGAATGTTCCAACAAACTCAGCTGTACTTAGACATGAGGCTAGGTCTTTGTATCTGCTATAAGGAGAATGTTATAACAAACTCAGCTGTACTTAGACAGGAGGTTAGGTCTTTGTATCTGCTATAAGGAGGCTGTTCCAACAAACTCAGCTGTACTTAGACAGGAGGTTAGGTCTTTGTATCTGCTATAAGGAGGCTGTTCCAACAAACTCAGCTGTACTTAGACAGGAGGTTAGGTCTTTGTATCTGCTATAAGGAGGCTGTTCCAACAAACTCAGCTGTACTTAGACAGGAGGTTAGGTCTTTGTATCTGCTATAAGGAGGCTGTTCCAACAAACTCAGCTGTACTTAGACAGGAGGTTAGGTCTTTGTATCTGCTATAAGGAGGCTGTTCCAACAAACTCAGCTGTACTTAGACAGGAGGTTAGGTCTTTGTATCTGCTATAAGGAGGCTGTTCCAACAAACTCAGCTGTACTTAGACAGGAGGTTAGGTCTTTGTATCTGCTATAAGGAGGCTGTTCCAACAAACTCAGCTGTACTTAGACAGGAGGTTAGGTCTTTGTATCTACTATAAGGAGGCTGGTTCAACAAACTCAGCTGTACTTAGACAGGAGGTTAGGTCTTTGTATCTGCTATAAGGAGGCTGTTCCAACAAACTCAGCTGTACTTAGACAGGAGGTGAAGTGTCACATACTGTCTTATTAAACACTGGGTTTATTTTTATTATAGCTGCTATTTATTTTTTGGTTCTCAAGGCTAGCTGGCAAGTTGTTAAAAATGGAAATGAAAACCCCTATGTAGTTTTTAAAGTATGTCGTTTTCAAACTGCATTTCAGCTCTGGTTTTAGTGCGAACAGGTACATCTATGTGCAACTGTGTATAGCTGTGTATACCTGTGTTTAGCTTTGTATAGCTGTGTATAGCTGTGTTTACCTTTGTATAGCTGTGTTTAGGTATGTATAGCTGTATTTAGCTGTGTTTACCTTTGTATAGCTGTGTATACCTGTGTTTAGCTTTGTATAGCTGTGTTTACCTTTGTATAGCTGTGTTTAGGTATGTATAGCTGTATTTAGCTGTGTTTACCTTTGTATAGCTGTGTATAGCTGTGTTTAGCTTTGTATAGCTGAGTATAGCTTTGTATAGCTGTGTATAGCTGTGTTAGGCTTTGTATAGCTATGTTTAGGTATGTATAGCTGTATTTAGCTGTGTTTGCCTTTGTATAGCTGTGTAAAGCTGTGTTTAGCTTTGTATAGCTATGTTTAGGTATGTATAGCTGTATTTAGCTGTTTACCTTTGTATAGCTGTGTAAAGCTGTGTTTAGCTTTGTTTAGCTGTGTTTAGCTTTGTATAGCTGTGTTTAGGTATGTATAGCTGTATTTAGCTGTTTACCTTTGTATAGCTGTGTAAAGCTGTGTTTACCTTTGTACAGCTGTGTATAGCTGTGTTTAGCTTTGTATAGCTGTGTTTAGGTCTGTATAGCTGTATTTAGCTGTGTTTACCTTTGTATATCTGTGTTTAGCTTTGTACAGCTGTGTATAGCTGTGTTTAGCTTTGTATCGCTGTGCATAGCTGTGTTTAGCTTTGTATAGTTGTGTTTAGGTATATATAGCTGTATTTAGCTGTGTTTAGCATTGTATAGCTGTGTATAGCTGTGTTTAGCTTTGTATAGCTGTGTTTAGCTTTGTATAGCTGTGTATAGCTGTGTTTAGCTTTGTATAGCTATGTATATCTGTATTTAGCTGTGTTTAGCTTTGTATAGCTGTGTATAGCCATGTTTACCTTTGTATAGCTGTGTATAGCTTTGTATAGCTGTGAATAGCTGTTTAGCTTTGTATAGCTGTGTTTAGCTTTATATAGCTGTGAATAGCTGTGTTTAGCTTTGTATAGCTGTGTTTATTTTTGTATAGCTGTGTTTAGCTTTGTATAGATGTGAATAGCTGTGTTTACCTTTGTATAGCTGTGAATAGCTGTGTTTACCTTTGTATAGCTGTGAATAACTGTGTTTACCTTTGTATTGCTGTGAATAGCTGTGTTTAGCTTTGTATAGCTGTGAATAGCTGTGTTTAGCTTTGTATAGCTGTGTATAGCTGTGTGTAGCTTTGTATAGCTGTGTTTAGCTTTGTATAGCTGTGTTTAGCTTTGTATAGCTGTGTATAGCTGTGTGTAGCTTTGTATAGCTGTGTTTAGCTTTGTATAGCTGTGAATAGCTGTGTTTAGCTTTGTATAGCTGTGTAGAGCGGTATATATTAGCTGTATGTGTTTACACAGACTGAGCTATTGTGTTGATAGGCCTGAACCCTGAGCTCTGACCTGCTGTGTGTGTTTACATAGACAGAGGTCCTGTAATGATAGGCCTGACCCCTGACCTCTGACCTGCTGTGTGTGTTTACACAGGCAGTATCAAGAGTTTTGAAATTATTTTAAAATTCTTGATTTCAGTTTAGATATAGATGGTTATGAAAACAGTTTAGCTTGGTTAAAATGTCGATTAACTTTCTTTTTTATTGATGTTATCTGGAAGTCAACAGTTTTGACTTGTTTTGAAGTCATTTTGAATGACATCTGATGAAAAGCCTCCTTTGGGAATGTCTTGACCCCTGACTTGGGCTTTGTAAACACTTTAGTGAGGTCATCAGTTTGCGCCGGCGTCTGACAACATAGCTGACGGGGTTAACCACTTAATTTCCCTCTCATTCTTCTTCTCTCTCTTTCTCTTTCTAACATTCTCTCTCCCTGCGTTGGTTCTTTCTCTGTGGCTGCTGTGTGCTACCCTGTGCTCCCATGGCTCCCTGTGTTAGAACACTGTGGGTTTCTGACCTCCTGCAGCGTCATGTGGAGCGCAGTGAGGTAATGTTATTTTTGGTAGTGGGGGTGTCATATCACAGAGCTGCTTGGGGGCCATTGAACATAGAATTGAGAAGCGTAGAACAGACAGAAGCGTGGCACGCGGACGCCTGCTGCCACTGGCTGCAACACAAACACCAGTAGCTGCTGTTTCCTTCTGCTGAGACACCAGGGTTGGTTCTAGTAATCCTACCTCTATGGCCCTACTTTTGCTCAAAGTTGCCAGTCTAGGCACACTGCAATGTGAGGGTTAGTGCAGAGAGAGCTGCTATGTGAGGGTTAGTGCAGAGAGCTGCTGTGTGAGGGTTAGTGCAGAGAGCTGCTAGTGCAGAGAGCTGCTATGTGAGGGTTAGTGCAGAGAGCTGCTGTGTGAGGGTTAGTGCAGAGAGAGCTGCTATGTGAGAGTTAGTGCAGAGAGCTGCTGTGTGAGGGTTAGTGCAGAGAGCTGCTATGTGAGGGTTAGTGCAGAGAGCTGCTGTGTGAGGGTTAGTGCAGAGAGCTGCTGTGTGAGGGTTAGTGCAGAGAGCTGCTGTGTGAGGGTTAGTGCAGAGAGCTGCTGTGTGAGGGTTAGTGCAGAGAGCTGCTATGTGAGGGTTAGTGCAGAGAGCTGCTATGTGCTATGTGAGGGTTAGTGCAGAGAGCTGCTGTGTGAGGGTTAGTGCAGAGAGCTGCTGTGTGAGGGTTAGTGCAGAGAGCTGCTGTGTGAGGGTTAGTGCAGAGAGCTGCTGTGTGAGGGTTAGTGCAGAGAGCTGCTGTGTAAACTATTTACTCCACTGCTATGGTCAGACGTTCCAGCAGTGCCTCTCGGGGTTTAACAGCGGAGGTGCTTATTGTTTTGTTCTGAGATTTGAGACGGCATGGCTTTCACCTTCTATGCCACTCCTTTTAAAACACTAACAAGTGCAGTAACAAGGCTCTGGGAGTGAGCAGAGTGATATACTGTGTGGAGCAGTAACAAGGCTCTGGGAGTGAGCAGAGTGATATACTGTGTGGAGCAGTAACAAGGCTCTGGGAGTGAGCAGAGTGATATACTGTGTGGAGCAGTAACAAGGCTCTGGGAGTGAGCAGAGTGATATACTATGTGGAGCAGTAACAAGGCTCTGGGAGTGAGCAGAGTGATATACTGTGTGGAGCAGTAACAAGGCTCTGGGAGTGAGCAGAGTGATATACTGTGTGGAGCAGTAACAAGGCTCTGGGAGTGAGCAGAGTGAACGACACAGAACACAACCCACATGATCATGGTACAAACTATGCAAATTGGCCTAATTGATACGTGTTAATCTTATTAGGCAGCTTAATTAAAGGGATCTGGCTGTGATTAACAATGACCTGATATTTAGGAAGACTGATTGAGGTGTTCCAGAACGTGTGCTTCCAGCTTTCATCTCCAGCACTCTCTCTAATTGGACAAACAGATAAAGGCACAGGGAAAAAGAAAGAGCAGTGTGTTATCTTTTTCAGCACTAAACTGCTACTGGAGGTTAGCCATGCTCCTCATTAGAAGATGAAGACAGTTTGCTCATTACGCACAAAATTAGCCTCTTTGACTGTAGGCAGCTCTACACTGTGTAGTTCTAGATCTGTATGACCGTAGGCAGCTCTACACTGTGTAGTTCTAGATCTGTATGACTGTAGACAGATCTACACTGTGTAGTTCTAGATCTGTATGACTGTAGACAGATCTACATTGTGTAGTTCTAGATCTATATGACTGTAGACAGATCTACACTGTGTAGTTCTAGATCTGTATGACTGTAGACAGATCTACACTGTGTAGTTCTAGATCTGTATGACTGTAGACAGATCTACACTGTGTAGTTCTAGATCTATATGACTGTAGACAGATCTACATTGTGTAGTTCTAGATCTATATGACTGTAGACAGATCTACACTGTGTAGTTCTACATCTATATGACTGTAGACAGATCTACACTGTGTAGTTCTACATCTATATGACTGTAGACAGATCTACACTGTGTAGTTCTAGATGTGACTGTGGACAGATCTACACTGTGTAGTTCTAGATGTGACTGTAGACAGATCTACACTGTGTAGTTCTAGATGTGACTGTAGACAGATCTACACTGTGTAGTTCTAGATGTGTCTGTAGACAGATCTACACTGTGTAGTTCTACATCTGTTCTCTTCCTTCTCTCATTATATCCTTTCATTTTTCTCTCCTTCGATCTCTAGCCAGCTCTTTTCCTATACCTCCGTTTTTCACTCTCAGTTTTTTTCTTTTCTTTTCCCCTCGCTCCTTTCTACAGATGAGAAATATACTAACACTGTCGGAACGACTCATCATGAAATATTAACAGTGTTTTGGGCTTGTTTTGCATGGCTGTATGTCTCTCTACAGCGTCAGTGTGTTGTGTTGATGTGGGTTTGATACAGGCTGTGTGTCTCTCTATAGCGTCAGTGTGTTGATGTGGGTTTGATACAGACTGTGTGTCTCTCTACAGCGTCAGTGTGTTGATGTGGGTTTGATACAGACTGTGTGTCTCTCTACAGCGTCAGTGTGTTGATGTGGGTTTGATACAGGCTGTATGTCTCTACAGCGTCAGTGTGTTGATGTGGGTTTGATACAGGCTGTATGTCTCTCTACAGCGTCAGTGTGTTGATGTGGGTTTGATACAGGCTGTATGTCTCTATAGCGTCAGTGTGTTGATGTGGGTTTGATACAGACTGTGTGTCTCTATAGCGTCAGTGTGTTGATGTGGGTTTGATACAGGCTGTATGTCTCTACAGCGTCAGTGTGTTGATGTGGGTTTGATACAGGCTGTGTGTCTCTATAGCGTCAGTGTGTTAATGTGGGTTTGATACAGGCTGTATGTCTCTCTACAGCGTCAGTGTGTTGATGTGGGTTTGATACAGGCTGTGTGTCTCTCTATAGCGTCAGTGTGTTGATGTGGGTTTGATACAGGCTGTTAGGGGTTGTTTGACATATCAGCTGGGTTACACTCATTGTTGGTCACTCAAATGATAAATTTTGAAGTCGATAAAAAACGAGGTTATTTAAACCTCTGTACAGCGGCCTTTAGAGAAACATGCTTTCCAATAGACTTATAATTCTCATTCTGATTGTGTGTGTGTGTGTGTGTGTGTGTGTGTGTGTGTGCGTGCGTGCGTGCGTGCGTGCGTGCGTGCGTGCGTGCGTGCGTGTGTGTCAACTCCTCTCCTCCCACTAAACTCTGACTCAGTTCTCTCCCAGTAAACGCTGACTGTTCTCTCCCACTAAACCCCATTAAAGAGGGAGGAGAGGGTCTCAGTGTGTAGGGGGACAATTTTTTATACATCCCTCCTTCTCTCATTCTCTGTCTCTCTCTCCTTCTCTACATGTCTTGATGTATTTTTTGTGCAGTGCTGTGTCCAGCACGCTGTGTGTGCGTGTCTCTGTGTGTCTCTCTCTCGCTGTGTGTCTATGTGTGTTTGTGTCTCTCTCTGTGTGTGTATGTTTGTATCTCTGTGTGTTTGTTCACCATGTGGTGTGTGTGTGTGTGTGTGTGTGTGTGTGTTTGTATCTCTGTGTGTGTGTGTGTGGTGTGTGTGTGTGTGTGTGTGTGTGTGTGTGTGTGTGTGTGTGTGTGTGTGTGTTTGTATCTCTGTGTGTTTGTTCACCATGTGGTGTGTGTGTGTGTGTGTGTGTGTGTGTGTGTGTGTGTGTGTGTGTGTGTGTGTGTGTGTGTGTGTGTATCTCTGTGTGTTTGTTCACCATGTGGTGTGTGTGTGTGCGTATCCTGACACAGCCAAAGGATTTGATCAGCATGATCTCTGGCCTCTGGGGGGAGACATTAAACACCCAGAATTCCCCAGGGCCCCCTCCTCCCCCTCCTCTAATGAGTAGGCTCCTAATTATGTGGGAGGCTGGAGCGCGGGGCCCGGGGGCTGACTGAGACCCCGAGCACTGGAGCTCTGCTCTGACGTGACTGCTCTGCAGATGAAGGGCTGATCAATAATTTAGACCCTGGTCTTAATGGTGAGACTGAGGAGAGGAGAGGAGAGGAGAGGAGACAGCCTTAGTCCCAGGCAAACCTTCCTTCTCTGTCTCTCTTTTTCCCTCTCTCTCTCCCTCTGTCTCCTCCCCCTCTGTCTCTTCTCTCTCAATTTTTCTCTGTCTCTCTCTCCCTCTCTCTGTATGTCTACCAATTCAATTTCAATGCTTTATTGGCATGACTGTACACAAGTAGACAATATTGCCCAAACAGTTTACAAAATAATATAAAACATTTTTTTGATTGCTTTGCATAGATCACAACAAGACAGATAGTTTAAAAAATAATGAAACAACTACAAATGTCTCTTCATCTTCATCTTCATCCGCTTTGTCCGGGGTCGGGTCGCGGAGGTAGCAGTTCCAGCAGGGCATCCCAAACTTCCCTTTCCCGGGCCACATTAACCAGCTCTGACTGGGGGATTCCAAGGCGTTCCCAGGCCAGTGTGGAGATATAATCCCTCCACCTGGTCCTAGGTCTGCCCCGCGGCCTCCGCCCAGCTGGACGTGCCTGGAACACCTCCCTAGGGAGGCGGCCGGGTGGCATCCTTACTAGATGCCCGAACCACCTCAACTGGCTCCTTTCTACGCAAAGAAGCAGCGGCTCTACTCCGAGTCCCTCACGAATGGCTGAACTTCTCACCCTATCCCTAAGGGAGATGCCAGTCACCCTCCGGAGGAAACTCATTTCCGCCGCTTGTATCCGCGATCTCGTTCTTTCGGTCATGACCCACCCTTCATGACCATAGGTGAGAGTAGGAACGAAGATAGACCGGTAGATGGAGAGCTTTGCCTTCTGGCTCAGCTCTCTTCGTCACAACGGTGCGATAAAGCGACTGCAACACCGCACCCGCTGCTCCAATTCTCCGGCCCATCTCTCGTTCCATTTTCCCCTCACTCGAGAACAAGACCCCAAGATACTTGAACGCCGTGAGATCCTGTCCATGAATACCACAAACAGGATAGGTGACAAAGCGCAGCCTTGGAGGAGGCCAACCCTCACCGGAAACGAGTCCGACTTAGTGCCGCAGACCCGGACACAGCTCTCGCTTTGGGAGTACAGAGATTGGATGGCCCTGAGTAGACCCCCTCACCCCATACTCTCGCAGCACCTCCCACAGTATCTCCCGGGGAACCCGGTCATACGCCTTCTCCAAATCCACAAAACATGTGTAGACCAGATTGGCATACTCCCAGGCCCCCTCAAAGATCCTCGCGAGGGTAAAAAGCTGGTCCGTTGTTCCACGACCAGGCCGGAAACCGCATTGTTCCTCCTCAATCCGAGGTTCGACTATCGGTCGAACCCTCCTTTCCAGCACCCTGGAGTATACTTTCCCGGGGAGGCTGAGTAATGTGATGCCTCTGTAGTTGGCGCACACTCTCCGGTCCCCCTTTTTGAACAGGGGAACCACCACCCCGGTCTGCCACTCCTTAGGTACTGTCCCCGACTTCCACGCAATGTTGATAAGACGCGTCATCCATGACAGTCCCTCAACACCCAGAGCCTTCAGCATTTCTGGGCGGATCTCATCAACCCCTGGGGCTTTGCCACTGTGGAGTTGTTTGACTACCTCAGTGACCTCCGCCAGGGAGACTGATGCTGATCCCACATCATCCTCCAGCTCTGTCTCTACTATATAGGGTGGGTTTGTCGAAAAAAAAAAAAATTATAATAATAATTCATTTTATTTAGTTTTTAGCGCTTTTCTCGATACTTGAACTCCTTCACTTGGGGTAAAGACTCATTCCCTACTTGGAGTAGACAATCCATCGGTTTCCTGCTGAGAACCATGGCCTCAGATTTGGAGGTGTTGATCCTCATCCCAGCCGCTTCACACTCGGCTGCGAACCGATCCAATGAGTGCTGCAGGTCGCAGACCGATGATGCCATCAGGACCACATCATCTGCAAAAAGCAGTGATGCAATCCTCTGCCCACCAACCCGCAGCCCCCCTCCCCCGCGGCTACGCCGTGAGATCCTGTCCATGAATATCACAAACAGGATAGGTGACAAAGCGCAGCCTTGGAGGAGGCCAACCCTCACCGGAAACGAGTCCGACTTACTGCCGAAGACCCGGACACAGGTCTCGCTTTGGGAGTACAGATATTGGATGGCCCTAAGTAGAGACCCCCTCACCCCATGAGGGTCTCTGTTGGATGCTTGTCCAATCTCGTGGAGCTCTGTATGTCTCTCTCTCTCTGTCTGTCTATGACTGTCCCTCTTTCTCCCTCTCTCTGTATGTCTGTCTATGTCTCTCTCTGTCTCAGTCTCTCCTTGTATTGTGTATAATAAAACATCTTGTTACAATCAATGAAGAAAGTATTCAGACTCAAGAACTGAACTCTTTGAATCTAGAGATGACAGTGTGCTTAGTTGGTATGGTTACAATTTCCCATCGCAGTCTATTATTTAGCAGATCATATTTTTTTGTTGGAAACTTAGAAGGTGGTTGTGAAATATTCATATGGATTTCATATTTTCTCTCTTCAAAAGATAGGATGCATTGTGGATGGCTTTCTCATTGTACTCTTTGACAGAGGAGATAGGACTGTGTTTACAAAGAGCTGTGTTTACAGAGGAGATAGGACTGTTTACAAAGAGCTGTGTTTACAAAGAGCTGTGTTTACAGAGGAGATAGGAATGTGTTTACAAAGAGCTGTGTTTGCAAAGACCTGTGTTTACAGAGGAGACAGGAGTGTGTTTACAAAGAGCTGTGTTTACAAAGACCTGTGTTTACAGAGAAGATAGGACTGTGTTTACAAAGAGCTGTGTTTACAGGAGACAGGACTGCGTGTGTGTTTTATCCTCAGGTGTGCTGTGTGTGTGTGTGTGTTTGTGTGTGTGTGTGTGTGTGTGTGTGTGTGTGTGTGTGTGTGTGTGTGTGTGTGTGTGTGTGTGTGTCGTCCACGGTTGAAGTCCATTAATCTAGAGCAGCAGAACTGAAGTCCATTAATCTAGAGCGTCAGAACTGCAGTCCATTAATCTAGAGCGTCAGAACTGCAGTCCATTAATCTACAGTATAGCAGCAGAACTGCAGTCCATTAATCTAGAGCAGCAGAACTGCAGTCCATTAATCTAGAGCAGCAGAAATTAAGTCCATTAATCTAGAGCAGCAGAACTGCAGTCCATTAATCTAGAGCAGCAGAACTGCAGTCCATTAATCTAGAGCGACAGAACTGCAGTCCATTAATCTAGAGCGGCAGAACTGCAGTCCATTAATCTAGAGCGACAGAACTGCAGTCCATTAATCTAGAGCGTCAGAACCGCAGTCCATTAATCTACAGTATAGCAGCAGAACTGAAGTCCATTAATCTAGAGCAGCAGAACTGCAGTCCATTAATCTAGAGCGTCAGAACTGCAGTCCATTAATCTAGAGCGACAGAACTGCAGTCCATTAATCTAGAGCAGCAGAACTGCAGTCCATTAATCTAGAGCGACAGAACTGCAGTCCATTAATCTAGAGCAGCAGAACTGCAGTCCATAAATCTAGAGCGGCAGAACTGCAGTCCATTAATCTAGAGCGGTAGAACTGCAGTCAAGTAATCTAGAGCGGCAGAACTGCAGTCCATTAATCTAGAGCAGCAGAATTGCAGTTCATTAATCTAGAGCGGCAGAACTGCAGTCTATTAATCTAGAGCAGCAGAACTGAAGTCCATTAATCTAGAGCAGCAGAACTGTAGCAGTTTGAACAAAGGCATTCTAGAGGTAGGAGAGGGGGACTATATGTCTTTCTTAAATTACAGTTATTATTATTATTATTATTATTATTAATAAGATTAGGGTAAAGAGGGGGACTATTTTTCTATATTATTATTATTATTAGGATGATGATGAGGGTCTAGAAGGAGACGATCTTTCTAAGTTATTATTAATATTAGGATTAGAGAAGGCCACTATCTTTCTAAGTTATTATTAATATTAGGATTAGAGAAGGCCACTATCTTTCTAAGTTATTATTAATATTAGGATTAGAGAAGGCCACTATCTTTCTAAGTTATTATTAATATTAGGATTAGAGAAGGCCACTATCTTTCTAAGTTATTATTAATATTAGGATTAGAGAAGGCCACTATCTTTCTAAGTTATTATTAATATTAGGATTAGAGAAGGCCACTATCTTTCTAAGTTATTATTAATATTAGGATTAGAGAAGGCCACTATCTTTCTAAGTTATTATTAATATTAGGATTAGAGAAGGCCATTATCTTTCTATGTTATTATTAATATTAGGATTAGAGAAGGCCACTATCTTTCTGTACTTTTTCTGTGACTGTATGCTGTTATAGACATCTCTCCTTCCTGGCTGGGATTGGTTTGTTGCTGCTCAATTATACTCCCCTTCTTGAAAAGCTCAGGAAAATAGTTCCCCTTCATAAATTGCCTGTACTTCTGCAGTAGCTTAAAGATTTCTTCCCATCTCTCTCTCTCTTTTCCGCTCTCTCTTTCTGTCTGTCTGTCTCTCTCTCAATCTTTCAGGAAAATTGCTTTTCCGCCATCGACAGAGTGCTTGGTGCACTTAGGGGTAAATACAGGCAGCCTGGCATTAGCATCCCATTATTCAGACAAGTGTCAGCCTGCCGTCAGCCAGCTCTGCATTTCATCTCCCAGCCTGCCGTCAGAGCAGTGCCTCGGCTCAGCTCAACAGGAAATCAGGCTAGCTTCATCTAGACACTTCAAATGGCGGAAACGTTCAATAAATGATTTTGTTTTTTGTCTGGTTTTTGCTACTTTCCTGGTCCGTGGCTTACTTGAAACATACCCCTGATGTAGGAAAGGCCTGTTAGTCCTAAATGTTGGCCATCAGTAACAGCAAGGATTTAGGCAGGACCCTCTGAGGACAATCGACCAGTAGTCCTCCTGCTATATGCCAACAAATACTACCATATCTATAACTGACACACACAGTCCTCCTGCTATATGCCAACAAATACTACCATATCTATAACTGACACACACAGTCCTCCTGCTCTAAGCCAACAAATACTACCATATCTATAACTGACACACACAGTCCTCCTGCTCTAAGCCAACAAATACTACCATATCTATAACTGACACACACAGGGAGACTGCTCTATGCCAACAAATACTACCATATCTATAACTGACACACACCTTTAAACAGTGTGGGCCATTTTGTTGACATGTCCTCACTTGTCTTATCAGTTAAGATACATACACTCTTTGTTTGGCACAGGGACACAGCACAGGGACACAGCACAGGGACACAGGACTGGCACACAGCACAGGGACACAGGACTGGCACACAGCACAGGGACACAGGACTGGGACACAGGGAGACAGGGACACAGCACAGGGACACAGGGAGACAGCACAGGGACACAGCACAGGGACACAGCACAGGGACACAGGACTGGCACACAGGACTGGCACACAGCACAGGGACACAGGGAGACAGGGACACAGCACAGGGACACAGCACAGGGACACAGGGAGACAGGGACACAGCACAGGGACACAGCACAGGGACACAGGGAGACAGGGACACAGCACAGGGACACAGGGAGACAGGGACACAGCACAGGGACACAGCACAGGGAGACAGCACAGGGACACAGCACAGGGAGACAGGGACACAGCACAGGGACACAGCACAGGGACACAGCGCAGGGAGACAGCACAGGGACACAGGGAGACAGCGCAGGGAGACAGCACAGGGACACAGCACAGGGACACAGGGAGACAGCGCAGGGACACAGGGAGACAGCACAGGGAGACAGCACAGGGACACAGCACAGGGACACAGCACAGGGAGACAGGGACACAGCACAGGGACACAGCACAGGGACACAGCACAGGGACACAGCACAGGGACACAGCGCAGGGAGACAGCACAGGGAGACAGCGCAGGGAGACAGCACAGGGACACAGCACAGGGACACAGGGAGACAGCGCAGGGACACAGCACAGGGAGACAGCACAGGGAGACAGCACAGGGACACAGCACAGGGACACAGCACAGGGACACAGCGCAGGGACACAGCGCAGGGAGACAGCACAGGGACACAGGGACACAGCGCAGGGACACAGCACAGGGACACAGCACAGGGACACAGCACAGGGACACAGCACAGGGAGACAGCACAGGGACACAGCACAGGGACACAGGGACACAGCACAGGGAGACAGCACAGGGACACAGCACAGGGAGACAGCACAGGGACACAGGGACACAGCACAGGGACACAGGGAGACAGCACAGGGACACAGCACAGGGACACAGGGAGACAGCACAGGGACACAGCACAGGGACACAGGGAGACAGCACAGGGACACAGCACAGGGAGACAGCACAGGGACACAGGGACACAGCACAGGGAGACAGCACAGGGAGACAGCACAGGGAGACAGCACAGGGAGACAGCGCAGGGAGACAGCGCAGGGCGGGGTGAGAATGTAGGGAACACGTAGCAGGATCACTGGCTAAACAAACCGCCGGTTCCCACAGGAGCTCTAATGAGCAGAGGCTGATTCCCAGCGCTGCCAAGTAAGAGCTTCATTAATAATCCCACTCATTACGGAATGTAATTAATCCAGAACACTGTTGGGGGGGGGGGGGGGGCACACATGAACACACATACACCCCCACACCCACCCATCGCACACAGGGGCACACAGGAACACACACCCATCCATCCACACACACACACACACACACACACACAGACCCACATACTCCCCATGCAGGGTGTGGAGCTGAACTGTAAGGTGATGATGTCATGGTCGTCCATCTAGGCTGTAGGATGTACTGTCAGTCAGTTGTTTCTATATGACCTTACAGCCAGCCGAGCAGAACGGTGATGCCTCTAGGTACATAACTCTGCTGTATCAAACCCTCACACATAACGCTGCTGTATCAAACCCTCATACAGAACTCTGCTGTATCAAACCCTCACACATAACGCTGCTGTATCAAACCCTCACACATAACTCTGCTGTATCAAACCCTCACACATAACGCTGCTGTATCAAACCCTCACACATAACGCTGCTGTATCAAACCCTCACACATAACGCTGCTGTATCAAACCCTCACACATAACGCTGCTGTATCAAACCCTCACACATAACTCTGCTGTATCAAAACCCTCACACATAACGCTGCTGTATCAAACCCTCACACATAACTCTGCTGTATCAAAACCCTCACACATAACGCTGCTGTATCAAACCCTCATACAGAACTCTGCTGTATCAAACCCTCACACATAACTCTGCTGTATCAAAACCCTCACACATAACGCTGCTGTATCAAACCCTCACACATAACTCTGCTGTATCAAACCCTCCTCACACATAACTCTGCTGTATCAAACTGCATTAGCCAGTCAGAATCACACACTGCATTAGACCCAGTATGCATCACACACTGCATTAGACTCAGTCAGCATCACACACTGCATTAGACCCAGTAGAGCTGTAGAGCCATTAGGTGCAACTGCAACAGTTTGAGGATCTGTCATATTGAACTGGATGTTAATATTACAGAACCTCTCCCTCCATCCCTCCCTCCCCCCACTCTCTCCAGTCAGTCTACCCCCTGCTGACTCTGTCTGACCTTTAACCCTGTCCACTCCCTGACAGTCAACTCATTTGCATTTCCAGGCCACTTAAAAAGAGACAGGTGTCTGTGTTAGGTTAGGGTGTGTGTGTGTGTGTGTGTGTGTGTGTGTGTGTGTGTGTGTGTGTGTGTCTGTGTTGTGTGTGTGTGGGGGGGGGGGCTGTGTTTGGGCCCCTCCCTGCCTCCAGCCGGCCTCTTTCTCATCCCAGTGACCCCCGCTCAGCCTAACTCCGCTCGCCAGGCAGTTACAGGGTTAATGTACCAAGCACTCCCATTGTCTGCGGATTAACCGAGTGCTGCCTGTCTGTCTCATCACACACACACACACACACTCACACACAGACTCACACAGTCTCTCTTACTGTTGCCGCCTGGTTTGAATGCACTTATCTTGTCTGTCTGGTTAGGGTTAGTATAGTATAGTATAGTATGGTACAGTATAGTATAGCATGTGTGGTACAGTATAGTATGGTACAATATGGTATGGTGTAGTATAGTATGGCACAGTACAGTGTAGTATAGTATAGTATGGCACTGCATAGTATAGTATAGTATGGTACAGTATAGTGTAGTATGGTACGGTATAGTATAGTAGAGTATGGTACAGTATAGTATGGTACAGTATAGTATAGTATAGTATAGTATGGTGCAGTATTGTATGGTATAGTATATTATGGCACAGTATAGTATAGTATGGTATAGTATAGTATGGTACAGTATAGTATGGTATAGTATGGTACAGTATAGTATGGTACGGTACAGTATAGTGTTGTATGGTATGGTACAGTATAGTATAGTATTGTATGGTACAGTATAGTATGGTATAGTGTATTATGGCATAGTATGGTATAGTATAGTATGGTACAGTATAGTATGGTACAGTATAGTATGGTATAGCATAGTATAGTATGGTACAGTATAGTATGGTATAGTATATTCTGGTACAGTATAGTATGGTATAGTATATTCTGGTACAGTATAGTATAGTATAGTATGGTATAGTATAGTATGGTACAGTACTGTATATCTATTCTTTCCATGCTCTGTTAAAGAATTTGATGTACAAATGTATATGTAGGCTCAATGATTCGCAGAACTCCATAATAAAGCTGCTGGTAGATTCTAAGCTCAGTGTAGTGCAGTATCAATCTCTTATGTGGAAGCATTGGTATCAATGTCTGTTGAAGGAGTAAGTGGTACTGCTGATCTATGTATGTTATGTGACTCAGTTGTTTGTGTTGTTTGTTGTGTATGTTCTTCTAATGGACCCTGCTGTCTGTCAATAAAGATGAAATGACATTAAATGAAATTGAAATGTATAGTATAGTATGGTACAGTATAGTATAGTATGGTATAGTATATTATAGTACGATATAGTATAGTATAGTATGGTACAGTATAGTATAGTTAATATCAATCCTAGGACGGAGGGTGATGGACATCTCTAATGGACAGAGAAAGGACTGGGCATTGAAGAAGGACAGAGAAAGAGGAGGGACATGAGAGAGGAAGGTTATAGTCATGGTAAGGGTTACACAGAAGGCGGCAGGAAGGGTTAGGGTTACACAGAAAGAGGTAGTTAGGGTTAGGGTTATGGGGATGGTGTTTGTACTGGAAGGTGAAAGGTTAAAGGTGACGGACAGAGGATGACGTGATGAGGCCTGTCTGTTGGCAGCGGAGATGGAGCCCTCTAGTGGAGAAGACGGGGAGTTCTTCTCTCATCCATACCAGCCCTGGTTGGTTTACTGGAGATCTGGCTCCTCTCTGTGTCATAGTACCCTGTACCCCATGACCTCTGAACCCTCTATTGACCCCTCCCTCCTGTTGTTTTCAGTGTTGAGTATCCGTGGTGCCCAGGAGGAGGAGCCTCCAGATGCTCAGCTGATGCGATTGGACAACATGCTGCTGGCGGAGGGCGTCTCCGGGCCAGAGAAAGGGGGCGGGGCCGCGGCAGCAGCTGCAGCAGCAGCAGCATCGGGGGGCGGAGCCGGGTCTGATAACTCAGCAGAACACTCGGACTACCGGGCCAAGCTGACCCAGATCAGACAAATCTACCACACTGAGCTGGAGAAATACGAACAGGTACAACACACACACACACACACACACACGCACGCACGCACACACACACAAACACACACACACACACACACATACAGAGCCCTAACCCAGATCAGACAGATCTACCACACTGAGCTGGAGAAATACGAACAGTTACAACACACACACACACACACACACACACGCACGCACACACACACACACACACACACACACACACACACACACACACACACACACATACAGAGCCCTAACCCAGATCAGACAGATCTACCACACTGAGCTGGAGAAATACGAACAGGTACAACACACACACACACACACACACACACACACACACACACACACACACACACACACACACTCACACATACACACACACACACACACACACACAGAACCCTAGGTAGGTAGGTTAGGTAGGTTAGGGTTAGGGTGTCATTCAGACAGACAGGGTTAGGTTAGGGTTAGGGTGTCATTCAGACACCAGGAGAATGTTTGTCAGCATGCTAGCAGACAGACAGGGTTAGGTTAGGGTTAGGGTGTCATTCAGACAGACAGTGTTAGGTTAGGGTTAGGGTGTCATTCAGACAGACAGGGTTAGGTTAGGGTCAGGGTGTCATTCAGACAGACAGGGTTAGGTTAGGGTTAGGGTGTCATTCAGACAGACAGGGTTAGGTTAGGGTTAGGGTGTAATTCAGACAGACAGTGTTAGGTTAGGGTCAGGGTGTCTTTCAGACAGACAGGGTTAGGTTAGGGTTAGGGTGTAATTCAGACAGACAGGGTTAGGTTAGGGTCAGGGTGTCATTCAGACAGACAGTGTTAGGTTAGGGTCAGGGTGTCATTCAGACAGACAGTGTTAGGTTAGGGTCAGGGTGTCTTTCAGACAGACAGGGTTAGGGTTAGGGTTAGGGTGTCATTCAGACAGACAGGGTTGCCATCCTCACTTTCGGAGTCCAGAGATACACTGATCCCAGGCTGTGTTCATTCCAGCCATAGAGATACGATGATCAGAGAAACTGTTCATACTTTCCACTGTAGAAGTTCTATCATGTCTAGCTCTAGGTAGCGGTGGGCAGGGGGGTCATGTGACTGTGCTGACTGTGACATACTGTATTTAAGATGGTATCCCGGGGCGATTGGAGGGACAGTTACACAGAAGGGACAGGCAGCGGAACAAAGGTACTGCTCACTGCTAAAGTACCCCTACCCATCCCTACCCATCCCTATATCTAAATCCATACCATCTATACCCATCCCTACCCATCTCTATACCCATCTATACCCATCTATACCCAATCCTACCCATCTCTATACCCATCTATACCCAATCCTACCCATCTCTATACCCAACCCTACCCATCTATACCCATCCCTACCCATCTCTATGCCCAATCTCTATACCATCTATACCCAATCTCTATACCCATCTTTACCCAATCTCTATACACATCTTTACCCAATCTCTATACCCAATCTCTATACCCAATCTCTATACCCATCTCTATACCCAATCTCTATACCCATCTATACCCAAACTCTATACCCATCTTTACCCAATCTCTATACCCAATATCTATATACAACCCTACCCATCTCTATACCCATCTCTATACCCAATCTCAATACCCAATCCCTATACCCATCCCTACCATCCCTATATCTATATCCATACCATCTATACCCATCTCTAAACCCAATCTCTATACCCATCTATACCAAATCTCTATACCCAATCTCTACATCCAATCTCTATACCCAACCCTACCCATCTCTATACCCATCTATACCCAATCTCTATGCCCAACCCTACCCATCTCTATACCCATCTATACCCAACCCTACCCATCTCTATACCCATCTCTATACCATCTATACCCAATCTCTATACCCAACCCTACCCATCTCCATACCCATCTATACCCAATCTCTATGCCCAACCCTACCCATCTCTACCAATCTATGCCCATCTCCATACCCATCTCTACCCATCCCTACCCATCCCTACCATCTCTATACCTGTACCCCTACCATCCCTACCATCTCTATACCTGTAGCCCTACCATCCCTACCATCTCTATACCTGTACCCCTACCATCCCTGCCCATCCATACGCATCTATACCCATCCCTACCCATCCAGACCCATCTATACCCATCTCTACCAATCTATACCCATCCCTACCCATCCATACCCATCTATACCCATCCCTACCCATCCATACCATCCATATACCTATATCTCTACCCACACGTATTCTTCCATACCATCCATATTCTTCCATACCTACTCACCTAATTACACATTCACACTACCTTCCTACCTACCTACCTATCTACCTACCTACCTACCTACCTATCTACCTACCTACCTACCTATCTACCTACCTTGACTACATGCATACATTACTACCTACCTACCTACCTAATTGACTACATACATACATTACTACCTACCTACCTACCTACCTACCTACCTTCCTACCTTCCTACCTACCTATCTTTCCAGTTAAGGGTTAGGATGATGTTCTTAGCGTTAGGATGATGTTCTCAGGGTTAGGACGATGTTTCCAGCTCAGGGTTAGGACGATATTCTTAGGGTTAGGATGATGTTCTTAGGGTTAGGACGATGTTTCCAGCTCAGTGTTAGGACGATGTTCTTAGTGTTAGGATGATGTTCTTAGGGTTAGGACGATGTTTCCAGCTCAGTGTTAGGATGATGTTTCCAGTTTAGGGTTAGGGTGATGTTTCCAGCTCAGGGTTAGGATGATGTTTCCAGCTCAGTGTTAGGACGATGTTCTTAGTGTTAGGATGATGTTTCCAGTTTAGTGTGTTCTTAGTGTTAGGATGATGTTTCCAGTTAGGTTAGGATGATGTTCTTAGGGTTAGGATGATGTTCTTAGGTTGTTCTTAGGTTAGATGTTTCCAGCTCAGTGTTAGGATGATGTTTTTAGGGTTAGGAGGATGTTCTTAGGGTTAGGGTGATGTTTCCAGCTCAGGGTTAGGATGATGTTTCCAGCTCAGTGTTAGGACGATGTTCTTAGTGTTAGGAAGATGTTTCCAGCTCAGTGTTAGGATGATGTTCTTAGGGTTAGGAGGATGTTCTTAGGGTTAGGATGATGTTTCCAGATCAGTGTTAGGATGATGTTCTTAGGGTTAGGATGACGTTCTTAGGGTTCGGATGATGTTCTCAGTGTTAGGATGATGTTCTTAGGGTTAGGATGATGTTTCCAGCTCAGTGTTAGGATGATGTTCTTAGGGTTAGGATGATGTTCTCAGTGTTAGGATGATTTCTTAGGGTTGTTCTTAGGGTTAGGATGATGTTTCCAGCTTAGTGTTAGGTGTTAGGATGATGTTCTTAGTGTTAGGATGATGTTCTTAGGGTTAGGATGATGTTTCCAGCTCAGTGTTAGGATGATGTTCTTAGTGTTAGGATGATGTTCTTAGGGTTAGGACTATGTTTCCAGCTCAGTGTTAGGACGATGTTCTTAGTGTTTGGATGATGTTCTTAGGGTTAGGATGATGTTCTTAGGGTTAGGATGATGTTTCCAGCTCAGTGTTAGGACGATATTCTTAGGGTTAGGATGATGTTTCCAGCTCAGTGTTAGGATGATGTTCTTAGGGTTAGGATGATGTTCTTAGGGTTAGGATGATGTTTCCAGCTCAGTGTTAGGACGATGTTCTTAGTGTTAGGATGATGTTCTTAGGGTTAGGACTATGTTTCCAGCTCAGTGTTAGGACAATGTTCTTAGGGTTAGGATGATGTTCTTAGGGTTAGGATGATGTTTCCAGCTCAGTGTTAGGACGATGTTCTTGGGGTTAGGACTATGTTTCCAGCTCAGTGTTAGGACAATGTTCTTAGTGTTAGGATGATGTTCTTAGGGTTAGGATGATGTTCTTAGGGTTAGGACGATGTTTCCAGCTCAGTGTTAGGATGATGTTCTTAGGGTTAGGATGATGTTCTCAGTGTTAGGATGATGTTCTTAGGGTTAGGATGATGTTCTCAGTGTTAGGATGATGTTCTTAGGGTTAGGATGATGTTCTCAGTGTTAGGATGATGTTCTTAGGGTTAGGGTGATGTTTCCAGCTCAGTGTTAGGACGATGTTCCCAGCTCAGTGTTAGGATGATGTTCTTAGTGTTAGGATGATGTTCTCAGTGTTAGGATGATGTTCTTAGGGTTAGGATGACGTTCTTAGTGAATGAACGTAAATATGAAGGCGAATTGTTTCAATCTTCGTCTGGGTTTCCATCCTATTGTTACGAGGATGCTAGGATTATTATTGCTAGAATAAATTAAAGAATGTTTTTGCCCTGTGAGAAAATCAACATATACAATTCATCAATCAGCTCATTGGGATTTTATGATATATCACCAAAATATCTAATTTGATTATATCACTAATATTACATTGGATTCCTCATTATGAATAGGTGTGTAAGCTTCTGCTATTTAGATCAAATAACCTGAAACCTCTTTCTCTCTCTGCCTCCCTCTCTTACTCTCCTCCCGCTCTCCTCTCCTCTCCTCTCGTCTCCTCTCCTCCCAGGCGTGTAATGAGTTCACCACCCACGTGATGAACCTGCTGAGAGAGCAGTCTCGTACGCGACCCATCTCTCCTAAGGAGATCGAGCGCATGGTGGCCATCATCCACCGCAAGTTCAGCTCCATCCAGATGCAGCTCAAACAGAGCACCTGTGAGGCCGTCATGATCCTGCGCTCACGCTTCCTCGACGCCAGGTGTGTGTGTGTAGCGGTGTGTGTGTGTATGTAGCGGTGTGTGTGTGTATGTAGCAGTGTGTGTGTGTGTGTCTGTGGCATGTGTGTGTCTGTGCATGTGTGTGTGTGTGCGTGTGTGTGTGTGTGTGTGTGTGTGTGTGTGTGTATGTGTGCGTGCGTGTGTGAAAGCACTGTTCTGTTATAGCATCTTCATCAGTTGTAATGGTGTGCCCCTCTCTCAGTGTGTTAGTGTATGATGACTTTACACAGAAGGCCTATGTGCTAACATTTCACACATGTGTTGTACATGTTTTAAGCATGTTTCAAGCATGTTACCGTGCTGCCTTCCTCTCTCACTCTCCCACGGCTACTTTGACCCCTGGGGTGGGCTGGGTCAGTTAGCTACAGCTGGGTCAGTTAGCTACAGCTGGGTCAGTTAGCTACAGCTGGCCACAGAATACGCTCCAGAGCGCTATGGGGTTCTATATGTGATGGCTGGTTCCTGCAGACACAGAGCGCTATGGGGTTCTATATGTGATGGCTGGTTCCTGCAGACACAGAGCGCTATGGGGTTCTATATGTGATGGCTGGTTCCTGCAGACACAGAGCGCTATGGGGTTCTATATGTGATGGCTGGTTCCTGCAGACACAGAGCGCTATGGGGTTCTATATGTGATGGCTGGTTCCTGCGGACACAGAGCGCTATGGAGTTCTATATGTGATGGCTGGTTCCTGCAGACACAGAGCGCTATGGGGTTCTATATGTGATGGCTGGTTCCTGCAGACACAGAGCGCTATGGGGTTCTATATGTGATGGCTGGTTCCTGCGGACACAGAGCGCTATGGAGTTCTATATGTGATGGCTGGTTCCTGCAGACACAGAGGGCTATGGGGTTCTATATGTGATGGCTGGTTCCTGCAGACACAGAGCGCTATGGGGTTCTATATGTGATGGCTGGTTCCTGCAGACACAGAGCGCTATGGGGTTCTATATGTGATGGCTGGTTGTGCAGACACAGAGCGCTATGGGGTTCTATATGTGATGGTGGTTCCTGCAGACACAGAGCGCTATGGGGTTCTATATGTGATGGCTGTGTCCTGCAGACACAGAAATGTGTTCTGTGTGTGATGTGTGTGTGTCTCCTGCGGACACAGAGCGCTGTGTGTGTGTCTGTGTGATGGCTGGTTCCTGCAGACACAGAGCGCTATGGGGTTCTATATGTGATGGCTGGTTCCTGCAGACACAGAGCGCTATGGGGTTCTATATGTGATGGCTGGTTCCTGCAGACACAGAGCGCTATGGGGTTCTATATGTGATGGCTTGTTCCTGCGGACACAGAGCGCTATGGGGTTCTATATGTGATGGCTGGTTCCTGCAGACACAGAGCGCTATGGGGTTCTATATGTCTGAGGTTCCTGCAGACACAGAGCGCTATGGGGTTCTATATGATGGCTGGTTCCTGCGAGACACAGAGCTATGGAGTTCTATATGTGATGGCTGGTTCCTGCAGACACAGAGGGCTATGGGGTTCTATATGTGATGGCTGGTTCCTGCAGACACAGAGATGGGGTTCTATATGTGATGGCTGGTTCCTGCAGACACAGAGAGATGGGGTTCTATATGTGATGGCTGGTTCCTGCAGACACAGAGCGCTATGGGGTTCTATATGTTATGGCTGGTTCCTGCAGACACAGAGTGCTATGGGGTTCTATATGTGATGGCTGGTTCCTGCAGACACAGAGCGCTATGGGGTTCTATATGTGATGGCTGGTTCCTGCAGACACAGAGGGCTATGGGGTTCTATATGTGATGGCTGGTTCCTGCAGACACAGAGCGCTATGGGGTTCTATATGTGATGGCTGGTTCCTGCAGACACAGAGGGCTATGGGGTTCTATATGTGATGGCTGGTTCCTGCAGACACAGAGCGCTATGGGGTTCTATATGTGATGGCTGGTTCCTGCAGACACAGAGCGCTATGGGGTTCTATATGTGATGGCTGGTTCCTGCAGACACAGGCTCGGGGTTTGCATCCATTTCTCCTCAGATTAATCTCACTGAATCGAAGGCGTATCATTGAAATGAGGCTCGCACTGCCACAAAGGTTTCTGTCTGTTCTCTCTCTCTCTTGCTCTCTCTTTATCTCTATCTCTTTCTCCCTCTCTTTCTTTTTCCCTTTTTCTCTCTCTCTTCTCTCTCCTCTCTCTCTCTCCTCTCTCTTTTTCTCTCTCTCTCTTCCTCTCTGCTGCACAAAGCTTTCTGGCTATTCTGTTGCAAATGATCACGCGGGTCCTGAGAGAGAGAGAGAGAGAGACATGGAGACACAGTGTCTATCCTAGGGAGAGAGAGAGATAGAGAGACATAGAGACACAGAGAGAGAGAGAGAGAGAGAGAGAGAGAGAGAGAGAGAGAGAGAGAGAGAGAGAGAGAGAGAGAGACATAGAGACACAGCGAGAGAGAGAGAGAGAGAGAGAGAGAGAGAGAGAGGTGCTGGTAGGATGAATGTACCCACTGCCTGGACTCATGCTGAGAGACATTTGCATATTCTCCAGCAGGCTACACACTTCAGCACAAACCTCCTCTCTACCAGGAGCACACAGAATGAGTGTTACAGGAGACCCCCACCCCTCTCCTCTCCTCTCTGCTAGGAGTGACCGCCCTCTCCTCTCCTCCTCTCCCCAACCCTCTCTGCTAGGAGTGACCCCCCCTCTCCTCCCCTCCCCTCTCATCCCCTCTCGTTCCCTATCTGCTAGGAGCGACCCCCCCCCTCTCCTCCCCTCCCCTCTCTGATAGGAGCTACCTCCCTCTCCTCCCCTCCTCTCTCTGATAGGAGCGACCCCCCACCTCTCCTCCCCTCCCTCTCTGATAGGAGCGACCCCCCTCTCCTCCCCCTCTCCTCCCCTCCCCTCTCTGATAGGAGCTACCCCCCCCTCCTCTCCTCTCCTCTCCTCCCCTGTCTGCTAGGAGCAACCCCCCCCCCCCCCCTCCTCTCCTCTTTAAGGGAAGCATTCAGGCGTGGTGGGTGACTCCCCCTCTCCTCCTCTCCTCTTTAAGGGACGCCCCCGGGCGTGGTGGGTGACCCCTCCTCCTCTCCTCTTTAAGGGACACCCCCGGGCGTGGTGGGTGACCCCCCCTCTCCCCCTCTCCTCCTCTCCTCTTGAAGGGACGCCCCCGGGCGTGGTGGGTGACCCCTCCCCCTCTCCTCTTGAAGGGACGCCCCCGGTGGGTGACCCAGAGCCTGGCTGAGGGGTCAGTGAGCTCATGGCAGCGTGGACGTGGGTTTTCCTGAGGTGGTCTTTGTTTGCTGGGTTTGAACAGGAAAAACAGAAAGTGCAGTGCAGGGGGACATTTCCACTCCGTCAACCTTGACAAAGGAATACATTTCATACCACATTAGAGGCTGCTATTGTTTTCGGTGGCTGGCCCAGTTTAGTGTGAATTATTCAAATCTTTGTGTAAATGGTAGCATGTTTGGCCAGGATGCTGCTGTTGAATTGTCATTATAATCCTGACGTGGTTTCTCCCTATCTAACTAGACGCAAGAGAAGGAACTTCAACAAGCAAGCCACAGAGATCCTCAACGAGTACTTCTACTCCCACCTCAGTAACCCCTACCCCAGTGAAGAGGCTAAGGAGGAGCTGGCCAAGAAGTGCTCCATCACCGTGTCCCAGGTGCAGCACAGCACCCCCTGTCTGTGGGAGGACTGCTACACTCTACCACATATACATATTCACCCTGTCACATACAGATTCACTCTCTTACAGCTATGAACTATGAATGAATCTTTTGAGACATATATATTTGTTAAGATGATAGTCAATGTAAACAGATAAGTAAGATAAATAGCCGTAGATGTTTTTATTCCTTAATTTAAAGAATGAGATATTCTATTGATTTCTTTTGTTGGTTTGTTTCTATGTTGTGGTTCTGTGTGGTTCTGTGTTGATCCCTGAGCGGGTCGGGTCCAGGATGACTCTGTCTCCTCTGAACAGGGGATTGATTGGGGTTTGGTTTGAATGTGCTGGATCATTAGGACGGGTCCTCCCCTCTCCTCACAGCTTCCTCCAAAGCTCCATTAACAGGAATGGCTGTTGTCTCTGTTAGTTTGTTTGTCTCTGTTAGTATCTGCTATTATCCTCTGTCTCTGTAGTATCTGCTGTTAGTCTCTGTTAGTCTGTTAGTCTCTGCTGCTAGTCTCTGTTGCTAGTCTCTGTTAGTCTCTGCTGTTAATCTCTGTTAGTCTTTGCTGCTAGTCTCTCTCAGTCTCTGCTCTTAATCTCTGTTAGTCTCTGCTGCTAGTCTCTGTTAGTCTCTGTTGTCTCTGTAAGTCTGTTTGTCTCTGTAAGTCTCTGCTATTAGCCTCTGTAACTGTTAGTCTCTGTTAGTCTCTGTTAATCTCAGTTAGTCTCTACTGTTAGTCTCTGTTGGTCTCTGTTAGTCTCTGTTAGTCTCTGTTAGTCTCTGTTAGCCACTGTTAATCTTTGTTGGTCTCTGTTAATCTCTGTTGGTCTGTTAGTCTCTGTTTGTCTCTGCTGTTAGTTTCTGTTAGTCTCTGTTAGTCTCGGCTATTAGTCTCTGCTGTTAGTCTCTGCTGTTAGTCTCTGCTGCTAGTCTCTGTTAGTCTCTTTTAGTCTGTCTGTCTCTGCTGTTAGTCTGTTAATCTCTGTTAGTCTCTGCTGTTAGTCTCTGCTGTTAATCTCGGTTAGTCTCGGCTGTTGGTCTCTGCTGTTAGTCTCTGTTAGTCTCTGCTGTTAGTCTCTGTTAGTCTCTTTTAGTCTCTGTTAGCCTCTGTTAGTCTCTGCTGTTAGTCTCTGTTAGTCTCTTTTAGTCTCTGTTAGCCTCTGTTAGTCTCTGCTGCTAGTCTCTGTTAACCCCTGCTGTTAGTCTCTTTTAGTCTCTGGTAGTCTCTGCTGTTAGTCTCTGTTAGTCTCTGTTTGTCTCTTTTAGTCTCTGTCAGTCTCTGCTGTTAGTCTGTTAATCTCTGTTAGTCTCTGCTGTTAGTCTCTGTTAGTCTCAGCTGTTGGTCTCTGCTGTTAGTCTCTGCTGTTAGTCTCTGTTAGTCTCTGTTAGTCTCTGCTGTTAGTCTCTGTTAGTCTCTTTTAGTCTCTGTTAGCCTCTGTTAGTCTCTCCTTTTAGTCTGTTAATCTCTGTTAGTCTCGGCTGTTAGTCTCTGCTGTTAGTCTCTGTTAGTCTCTTTTAGTCTCTGTTAGCATCTGTTAGTCTCTGTTTGTCTCTGCTGTTAGTTTCTGTTAGTCTCTGTTAGTCTCGGCTATTAGTCTCTGCTGTTAGTCTCTGCTGTTAGTCTCTGCTGCTAGTCTCTGTTAGTCTCTGTTGTCTCTGTTAGTCTGTTTGTCTCTGTAAGTCTCTGCTATTAGCCTCTGTAACTGTTGGTCTCTGTTAGTCTCTGTTAATCTCAGTTAGTCTCTGCTGTTAGTTTCTGTTGGTCTCTGTTAGTCTCTGTTAGTCCCTGCTGTTAGTCTCTGTTGATCTTTGTTGGTCTCTGTTAAACTCTGTTGGTCTGTTAGTCTCTTTTAGTCTCTGTTAGTCTCTGCTGTTAGTCTCTGTTGGTCTCTGTTAGTCTCTGTTAGTCTCTGCGGTTAGTCTCTGTTAGTCCCTGTTAGCCTCTGTTAATCTCTGTTAGTCTCTGTTAGTCTCTGCTGTTAGTCTGTTAATCTCTGTTAGTCTCTGCTGTTAGTCTCTGCTGTTAGTCTCTGTTAGTCTCTCCTGTTAGTCTCTGCAGTTAGTCTCTGTTAGTCTCTGCTGTTAGTCTATGTTAGTCTCTTTTAGTCTCTGTTAGCCTCTGTTAGTCTCTGCTGCTAGTCTCTGTTAACCTCTGCTGTTAGTCTCTGTTAGTCTCTGCTAGTCTCTGCTGTTAGTCTCTGTTAGTCTCTTTTAGTCTCTGTTAGCCTCTGCTGTTAGTCTCTGTTAGTCTCTGTTAGCCTCTGTTAGTCTCTGTTAGTCTCTGCTGTTAGTCTCTGTTCGTCTCTGTTAATCTATTTTAGTCTCTGTTAGCCTCTGCTGTTAGTCTCTGTTAGTCTCTTTTAGTCTCTGTTAGCCTCTGTTAATCTCTGTTTGTCTTGGCTGTTAGTCTCTGTTAGTCTCTGCTGTTAGTCTGTTAGTCTCTGCTGTTAGTCTGTTAGTCTCTGTTAGTCTCAGCTGTTAGTCTCTGTTTGTCTATGCTGTTAGTCTCTTTTAGTCTCTGCTAGTCTCTGCTGGCTGAAGGCTGTTATTGTGAGCTTTGATCAGTGCCGCCTTAACAAGCCGCTAATAGGCGGTCACTCCGTCCTGTCACTAATGTAGAAACGCACAGCAGTCTGTGTGTCATGGTACCATGTGAATCAGGTTCCTACATAGATAATACCCTGCTGCGCGTGCCAGAGTCTCTTCTCTGCTGTGTTGGGTTAGGGTTAGTGATGGTGACAGTCTGTCCTCTCTGCTGTGTTGGGTTAGGGTTAGTGACGGTGACAGTCTGTCCTCTCTGCTGTGTTGGGTTAGGGTTAGTGATGGTGACAGTCTGTCCTCTCTACTGTGTTGGGTTAGGGTTAGTGATGGTGACAGTCTGTCCTCTCTGCTGTGTTGGGTTAGGGTTAGTGATGGTGACAGTCTGTCCTCTCTGCTGTGTTGGGTTAGGGTTAGTGATGGTGACAGTCTGTCCTCTCTGCTGTGTTGGGTTAGGGTTAGTGATGGTGACAGTCTGTCCTCTCTGCTGGTATCAACAGGTTTCCAACTGGTTTGGGAACAAGAGGATCAGGTACAAGAAGAACATCGGCAAGTTCCAAGAAGAAGCCAACATGTACGCCGCCAAAACAGCCGTCACCGCCGCCAACGTGTCCTCACACGGGAGCCAGGCCAACTCCCCCTCCACGCCCAACTCTGCAGGTAACCCTAACCCCACCCAACCCCAATCTTAACTAACCCAACCCCCCCCACTCCACGCCCAACTCTGTAGGTAACCCTAACCCCACCCAACCCCAATCTTAACTAACCCAACTCGTCCTCCACGCCCAACTCTGCAGGTAACCCTAACCCCACCCAACCCCAATCTTAACTAACCCAACCCCCCCCACTCCACGCCCAACTCTGTAGGTAACCCTAACCCCACCCAACCCCAATCTTAACTAACCCAACTCGTCCTCCACGCCCAACTCTGTAGGTAACCCTAACCCCACCCCAATCTTAACTAACCCAACTCGTCCTCCACGCCCAACTCTGTAGGTAACCCTAACCCCACCCAACCCCAATCTTAACTAACCCAACTCGTCCTCCACGCCCAACTCTGCAGGTAACCCTAACTCCCACCCAACCCCAATCTTAACTAACCCAACCCCCCCCACTCCACGCCCAACTCTGCAGGTAACCCTAACCCCACCCAACCCCAATCTTAACTAACCCAACTCGTCCTCCACGCCCAACTCTGCAGGTAACCCTAACTCCACCCAACCCCAATCTTAACTAACCCAACTCCCACTCCACGCCCAACTCTGCAGGTGACCCTAACCCCACCCAACCCCAATCTTAACTAACCCAGCTCCCCCTCCACGCCCAACTCTGCACGTAACCCTAACCCCACCCAACCCCAATCTTAACTAACCCAACTCCCCCTCCACGCCCAACTCTGCAGGTAACCCTAACCCCACCCAACCCCAATCTTAACTAACCCAACTCCCCCTCCACGCCCAACTCTGCAGGTGAGCCCAGGGGTCAGGGGCCAAAGGTCACAGCCCAGGACGACCCTTTGAGGGTCTGACGCAAGAGGCTGTATGTTAAAGGGGGTATTTAAATGAAAATAACAACAATATTTATGAACATATATGTTAATACATAAAACAATTCATTCTCTTTCATAATTTCCACCAGTTCCACATTTTCAGTCACAAAGATGCTGTTATAGAAGCTAACTAACCCAGGATGCTGTTAGAGAAACAAACTAATCCAGGATGCTGTTATAGAAGCTAACTAATCCAGGATGCTGTTATAGAAGCTAACTAACCCAGGATGCTGTTATAGAAGATAACTAATCCAGGATGCTGTTATAGAAACTAACTAATCCAGGATGCTGTTATAGAAGCTAACTAACCCAGGATGCTGTTAGAGAAACAAACTAATCCAGGATGCTGTTATAGAAGCTAACTAACCCAGGATGCTGTTATAGAAGATAACTAATCCAGGATGCTGTTATAGAAACTAACTAATCCAGGAGGCTGTTAGAGAAACAAACTAATCCAGGATGCTGTTATAGAAGCTAACTAATCCAGGATGCTGTTATAGAAGATAACTAATCCAGGATGCTGTTATAGAAGATAACTAATCCAGGATGCTGTTATAGAAATTACTAATCCAGGATGCTGTTATAGAAGATAACTAATCCAGGATGCTGTTAGATAAACTAACTAATCCAGGATGCTGTTATAGAAACAAACTAATCCAGGATGCTGTTATAGAAGCTAACTAATCCAGGATGCTGTTATAGAAGATAACTAATCCAGGATGCTGTTATAGAAGCTAACTAATCCAGGATGCTGTTATAGAAGCTAACTAATCCAGGATGCTGTTAGAGAAACTAACTAATCCAGGATGCTGTTATAGAAGCTAACTAAACCAGGATGCTGTTATAGAAGCTAACTAACCCAGGATGCTGTTAGATAAACTAACTAATCCAGGATGCTGTTAGATAAACTAACTAAACCAGGATGCTGTTATAGAAGCTAACTAACCCAGGATGCTGTTAGATAAACTAACTAATCCAGGATGCTGTTAGATAAACTAACTAAACCAGGATGCTGTTATAGAAGCTAACTAAACCAGGATGCTGTTATAGAAGCTAACTAATCCAGGATGCTGTTATAGAAGATAACTAATCCAGGATGCTGTTATAGAAGCTAACTAATCCAGGATGCTGTTATAGAAGATAACTAATCCAGGATGCTGTTATAGAAGATAACTAATCCAGGATGCTGTTAGAGAAACAAACTAATCCAGGATGCTGTTATAGAAATTACTAATCCAGAATGCTGTTATAGAAATTACTAATCCAGAATGCTGTTATCGAAGCTAACTAAACCAGGAAGCTGTAAGTCTAGTTCCTTCAGGCAAAGCCTGGTTTAGTTAGCTTCTCTGAGGCCCTGACAACCGTCCTCTGCCTGGGGTTTCCCCAGGGTCCTAGCTACCTCTCACATCGCCCTCTCCTACTCCAAACTCCTCTAAACCCACCCTCTCCTACTCCAAACTCCTCTAAACCCACCCTCTCCTCCAAACATCTCTAAACCCCCCCTTTCCTACTCCAAACTCCTCTAAACCCACCCTCTCCTCCTCCAAACTCCTCTAAACTCACCCTCTCCTACTCCAAACTCCTCTAAACCCACCCTCTCCTACTCCAAACTCCTCTAAACCCACCCTCTCTTCCTCCAAACTCCTTTAAATCCACCCTCTCTTCCAAACTCCTCTAAACCCACCCTCTCCTCCTCCAAACTCCTTTAAATCCACCCTCTCTTCCAAACTCCTCTAAACCCACCCTCTCCTCCTCCAAACTCCTTTAAATCCACCCTCTCTTCCAAACTCCTCTAAACCCACCCTCTCCTCCTCCAAACTCCTTTAAACCCACCCTCTCCTCCAAACTCCTCTAAACCCTCCCTCTCCTACTCCAAACTCCTCTAAACCCACTCTCTTCTACTCCAAACTCCTCTAAACCCACACTCTCCCCCTCCAAACACCTCCCTCACCTCTTCCTAGCTTCTCTAAACCCTTTCTCTGCATGAGGAGGTTTCCCTCTCCTCCTAGCTCCATCTTAAAGCCGCGTTGTGCATGGGGCTCCCCCAGGGTCCTAGCGCCCCATGAGTGGGTGTCATATAACATGGCTGCTGTTCTGCTGCTGCTTGTAATGCCTGTCTGTCTCTGTCTCCTCCTTCCTCCTCCTCCAGGTTCTGCTTCCTCTTTTAACATGTCTGGCTCCGGGGACTTGTTCATGAGCGTTCAGGGTCTCAATGGAGACTCCTCCTTCCAGGGGCCACAGGTGGGGGCCAACATACAGTCACAGGTTAGATACGTTGTCATGGTATTTATTATAATAATCTCAGGTTAGACACGTTGTCATGGTATTTATTATAAATGTCATGGTATTTATTATAAATGTCACTGGTTACATATGTTGTCATGGTATTTATTATAATAATCTCAGGTTAGACACGTTGTCATGGTGTTTATTATAATAATCACAGGTTAGATACGTTGTCATGGTATTTATTAGAAATGTCACTGGTTAAATATGTTGTCATGGTGTTTATTATAATAATCTCAGGTTAGATGCGTTGTCATGGTATTTATTATATTAATCACAGGTTAGATACGTTGTCATGGTATTTATTATAAATGTCACAGGTTAGATATGTTGTCATGGTGTTTATTATAATAATCTCAGGTTAGATGCGTTGTCATGGTATGTATTATATTAATCACAGGTTAGATATGTTGTCATGGCATTTATTATAATAATTACAGGAGAGATATGTTGTCCTGGTATTTATTATAAATGTCACAGGTTAGATACGTTGTCATGGTATTTATTATAGTAGTCACAGGTTACATATGTTGCCATGGTATTTATTATAATAATCACAGGTTAGATACGTTGTCATGGTATTTATTATAGTAGTCACAGGTTACATATGTTGTCATGGTATTTATTAAATTATCACAGGTTAAATATGTTATTTATGGTTTGCTGCTGCTTAGCAATAAAAGGTCCAGAGTATGATCTAAACCCTCTCTGGTGTATAGGACCAGAGTCTGATCTAAACCCTCTCTGGTGTAAAGGACCAGAGTCTGATCTAAACCCTCCCTGGTGTAAAGGACCAGAGTCTGATCTAAACCCTCTCTGGTGTATAGGACCAGATCCTGATCTAAACCTTCTCTGGTGTACAGGACCAGAGTCTTATCTAAACCCTGTCTGGTGTAAAGGATCAGATCCTGATCTAAACCCTCTCTGGTGTAAAGAACCAGAGTCTGATCTAAACCCTCTCTGGTGTAAAGGACCAGAGTCTGATCTAAACCCTCTCTGGTGTATAGGACCAGAGTCTGATCTAAACCCTCTCTGGTGTATAGGACCAGAGTCTGATCTAAACCCTCTCTGGTGTATAGGACCAGAGTCTGATCTAAACCCTCTCTGGTGTAAAGGACCAGAGTCTGATCTAAACCTTCTCTGGTGTAAAGGACCAGAGTCTGATCTAAACCCTCTCTGGTGTAAAGGACCAGAGTCTGATCTAAACCCTCTCTGGTGTAAAGGACCAGAGTCTGATCTAAACCCTCTCTGGTGTAAAGGACCAGATCCTGATCTAAACCCTCTCTGGTGTAAAAACTGGAAAGGACCATGTTCAGACCCCCGATATCACACCAGACTGAATGATCCATGCTGGGTTACTAGCACCTCAACATTGTTCTCAGTCTCAGTGAAATACTGGTCTAACTTCTCCATGTGGTTAGTAACAACATAATCCACAAACGCCCCACTAGAATATTTACACTTTGGTCCAATTGGGGATCCGGTTTCAAATGGCAGACTCCGGGTGAGGCCTGTCTCTGAATTGGTGAGCACGCAGCAATAATTTGGTTTGAATCTAGGCATGTCCCTCTTTTTTCTTCTCCACTGTTCTATCAGCTTTCTATTCTGCTGTCTGCTTTGACAGCGCTTACTTGAGTTTTCATGCCATAAGTACAAGATGAAGTTCAGGTAGTCCTTGTACTTGTCCTGTAGGTTCTTTAGGTCGCGTCTGTAGATCGCAAACACTGCCTTAGCACTGCTTCCTCTACCTCCCTCCAGTCTAGCTCGGTGGATCAGCATCTGACAGTGCTGCTGTCCTCTGGACCCTGTTTGAGGCTCATTTCAACTTGCTTTATGTATTCATCCATCAGGTCTCTCACCTGAAGAGAGGAGCACAGAGTAACTGATCATGACATGTTAGTGTTAAAGGAGGATCACAGAGTAACTGATTATGACATGTTAATGTAAAAGGATCACAGAGTAACTGATTATGACATGTTAATGTAAAAGGATCACAGAGTAACTGATTATGACATGTTAATGTAAAAGAGGATCACAGAGTAACTGATCATGACAGGTTAGTGTTAAAAGAGGATCACAGAGTAACTGATCATGACAGGTTAATGTTAAAAGAGGATCACAGAGTAACTGATCATGACATGTTAATGTAAAAGGAGGATCACAGAGTAACTGATCATGACATGTTAATGTGAAGAGAGGATCACAGAGTAACTGATCATGACATGTTAATGTGAAGAGAGGATCACAGAGTAACTGATCATGACATGTAACTGTGAAGAGAGGAGCACAGAGTAACTGATCATGACATGTTAATGTGGAAGGAGGATCACAGAGTAACTGATCATGCCATGTTAATGTTAAAGGAGGATCACAGAGTAACTGATCATGGCATGTTAGTGTTAAAAGAGGATCCCAGAGTAACTGATCATGGCATGTTAATGTTAAAGGAGGATCACAGAGTAACTGATCATGGCATGTTAATGTTAAAGGAGGATCACAGAGTAACTGATCATGACAGGTTAATGTTAAAAGAGGATCACAGAGTAACTGATCATGACATGTTAATGTAAAAGGAGGATCACAGAGTAACTGATCATGACATGTTAGTGTTAAAAGAGGATCACAGAGTAACTGATCATGACATGTTAGTGTTAAAAGAGGATCACAGAGTAACTGATCATGACAGGTTAATGTTAAAAGAGGATCACAGAGTAACTGATCATGGCATGTTAGTGTTAAAAGAGGATCACAGAGTAACTGATCATGACATGTTAGTGTGCCAACCTGAGGGACCTTGGGAAACAATGCCGGATGTTTTTTGTTTCTTTTTTTCACAAATGAGGGAACTTTCACACCAAAATCAGAAAAAGTCAGGTTGACCCAGCTTTGCCACTCTACATAGCCGTTTCTATTTATTATAATTCTATGTTCACCTCAGAAGCCTTTTCCTCTGCAAACACTGGACGTAGCAGGTCACTGGTGTCCGTTGGTGGTTGCTTGACTCCCACTAGTGCCAGCTCTAAAACCATGGAGATAACCAGCACTGCAATACCCACTGCATTGGGGATAGCAGTCCGGTCCTTCAAGGCGTCCCCCACTTTCGCCACGTACTCTGGAGATTTGTCTTGGGCAAACCTCAGCAAGTAGGAGTGGTGATGTTGGAGCTTGGCTGTGGAGTTTACCCCAGAGTAGTCCAAGATGGACCTGTCAATGGAGGCATCAGGTAGACCTCCATAGCTACTGACCTCCCTAAACATAGAGATGGACCTGTTAATGGAGGCATCAGGTAGACCTCCATAGCTACTGACCTCCCTAAACATAGAGATGGACCTGTCAATGGAGGCATCAGGTAGACCTCCATAGCTACTGACCTCCCTAAACATAGAGATGGACCTGTCAATGGAGTGACTGTCCCATTCTCTGTGGTCTGGGATACAGCGCCAACGATGACCAGTGCAGTCTCCTGCTGCTCAGACAGTGACTGTCCCATTCTCTGTGGTCTGGGATACAGCGCCAACGTGTCCGTCTGAGGTGTTAGGTTTCAGATCCAAAGCTGTATTATACACCCTCCTCTTTGCTGTTAAACCATCTGATCTAAGGTCAGGTTTCAGATCCAAAGCTGTATTATACACCCTCCTCTTTGCTGTTAAACCATCTGATCTAAGGTCAGGTTTCAGATCCAAAGCTGTATTATACACCCTCCTCTTTGCTGTTAAACCATCTGATCTAAGGTCAGGTTTCAGATCCAAAGCTGTATTATACACCCTCCTCTTTGCTGTTAAACCATTTGATCTAAGGTCAGGTTTCAGATCCAAGGCTGTATTATACACCCTCCTCTTTGCTGTTAACCCATCTGATCTAAGGTCAGATTTCAGATCCAAAGCTGTATTATACACCCTTCTCTTTGCTGTTAAACCATCTGATCTAAGGTCAGGTTTCAGATCCAAAGCTGTATTATACACCCTCCTCTTTGCTGTTAAACCATCTGATCTAAGGTCAGATTTCAGATCCAAAGCTGTATTATACACCCTCCTCTTTGCTGTTAAACCATCTGATCTAAGGTCAGATTTCAGATCCAATATACATTACTTACATTATACATTATCCTCTTTGCTGATAGGCCCTTTGGTACAAGGGTCCTGACAAATTAATCATCTGCAGAGATGTGGCTAGTGAAGCAGAAAAGTAAATAATACAATTTATTTGTACAGCACTTTCCTTAACAGAGTTTCAAAGTGCTTAAACAAGACAACCGTTTGTACAATTAAAAGCAGCTAGCGGAGACAACAGACATAACAGTCCAAAATCTATTCACACTGTCATTTTTATTGTTTTTTGTTTTATAAATGACAAACAAGGTTGACCACAACGGGGAAGAGCATAAAAAGGCTAAACTATTGAGAGCTCCTTCATACATTCTGTACAAGTTAATACAATTAGGGCTAAGCTATCAATACAGAGTTAACTGAGAGCTCCTTCCTACATCATAGATAAATTCATATTATGGCTGAGCAGTTGAATGCTTCTTGATACATTCTATGAAAGTTATTACAGAGTTGGTCAACAGTTTTTTTCAGGAAGGCTGTTCCAAAGTCTATTGGAAAAACTATTATTGACAGTAAATTAGATTAAGCTTTATCGTCATTGCAGAGTACAGGTACTGAGACAAAATGCAGTTTGGCATGTAACCACATAAAGGGCAGAGTGTATGTACATACGTATAGATATAAATGTATGAAGACACATTCAATAGCTCAGCCCTACTATGTGCTCACATCTGCTTCTGAAGACATTTTGACAGTAATAAAAATCCCAGTTTCTTTCTAAAGGTGGGTATATGTAAATTATGTGTTGACACCTGTAGTTGCACACAAACACAGCACTCAGTTACCCACATAACCGTTACAGATAGGAAAGTAACTTGTACACACAATGGGCTAATGAAACAAACTTCTCAAATTCATAATTTCTATATATTACTTACCGACGTATTGATAGTGAAAACAGGATTATTGTGTATGACACAAAGCATATTATGGGATTAGCAAAGCATGTATTTTCTAGATCGGTATGCATATTTCTGTTCTCTCTTTTCTCTCTCTCTCTCTCTGTCTGTCTCTTTTTTCTCTCTCCTCTTCTCTTTCTGTGGGGCTGAGCGTGACCGTGTGTGTGTGTGTGTGTGTGTGTGTTCCAGGTGGATACTCTTCGCCATGTTATCAGTCAGACAGGAGGTTACAGTGAAGGCCTCGCCGCCAACCAGATGTACAGTCCTCAGGCCCTCAGCGTGAGTACACACACACACACACACGCACACACGCACGCACACACACACACACACACACACACACACACACACACACACACACACACACACACACACACACATATACACACACACACACACACACACACACACACACACACACACACACACACACACACACACACACACACACATCTCTCACACACACACACAACACACACACACACACACACACATACACACTCACACTTACACACACTCACATACACACACACACTCACACACACAACATGCAAACATACAGACACACTGTGCTATTTCCTGTATGTGGACCTCTCCTTCCCCTACCAATTATTTCAAAGCCATAGGGCTGGAGTGTCACTTAGAGAGACTTGTCTCTGTTCTGCAGTCACCTAGCTGATTGCCGCTGTATTGGTGTCACCACGGGCGGTGGATAATGCACACACACACACACACACACACACACACACACACACACACACAGCTAAGACACGCATACACACATACACACACACACACAGCTAAGACACTCATACACACACACACACACAGCGAAGACACGCATACATACACATACACACACACACACACACACACACACACACACACACACACACACACACACACACACACTCACACTCACACACACTCACACACACACACACAGCTAAGACACGCATACACACACGCACACACACACACACACAGACAGTAAAGACACACTCACACACACACACACTCACACCGTGAGTTGCGGCGGCAGTCTGAGCCTGTCTTGTCCAATCATGTCTGTTGCAGCACCTGCAGCCACTCACGGCCAGGTGACACCCTCCTCCCTCCTCTTCCTCAGCACGAGGAGGGGGGGTTGGCTTCCTTCTTATTTATATTTTTGGAGAGCACATGTGTTTGAGAGAGAAGGGTGTGTGTGGTTATGTGAGAAGATGTGTGTGTGTGTGTGTGGTGTGTGTGAGAGAGAGACCGAGGGGGGAGCAGGGGGCGGGGTGTAGCTGCCGGGCCCAGCAGCAGAGCAGCAGGGATATCCATGGCGACAGGCATTTAGGTGAAGGGGGAAACTGATCAGACAGACGGGGCAGAGGTCACATAGCCCAGATCACCTTCCTGCTGCCTTAGAGGCCTGCTGTCTGTAAAGTGTATAGTACCAAGCCCTACTGTCTGTAAAGTGTATAGTACCAAGCCCTACTGTCTGTAAAGTGTATAGTACTGTCTGTATAGTACTGTCTGTAAAGTACTGTGTATAGTATTGTCTGTATAGTACTGTGTATAGTACTGTCTGTAAAGTACTGTGTATAGTACTGTCTGTATAGTACTGTGTATAGTACTGTCTGTAAAGTACTGTGTTTAGTACTGTCTGTAAAGTACTGTGTTTAGTACTGTCTGTATAGTACTGTGTATAGTACTGTCTGTAAAGTACTGTGTATAGTACTGTCTGTAAAGTACTGTGTATAGTACTGTGTATAGTACTGTCTGTAAAGTACTGTGTTTAGTACTGTCTGTAAAGTACTGTGTTTAGTACTGTCTGTATAGTACTGTGTATAGTACTGTCTGTAAAGTACTGTGTATAGTACTGTCTGTATTGTACTGTGTGTAGTACTGTCTTTATAGTACTGTGTGTAGCACTGTCTGTATGGTACTGTGTATAGTACTGTCTGTATAGTGCTGTGTATAGTACTGTCTGTAAAGCACTGTGTGTAGTACTGTCTGTAAAGCACTGTGTGTAGCACTGTCTGTAAAGTACTGTGTATATTACTGTCTGTAAAGCACGGTGTGTAGTACTGTCTGTAAAGTACTGTCTGTATAGTACTGTGTATAGTATTGTCTGTATAGTACTGTGTATAGTACTGTCTGTAAAGTACTGTGTATAGTACTGTCTGTATTGTACTGTGTGTAGTACTGTCTTTATAGTACTGTGTGTAGCACTGTCTGTATGGTACTGTGTATAGTACTGTCTGTATAGTGCTGTGTATAGTACTGTCTGTAAAGCACTGTGTGTAGTACTGTCTGTAAAGCACTGTGTGTAGCACTGTCTGTAAAGTACTGTGTATATTACTGTCTGTAAAGCACGGTGTGTAGTACTGTCTGTAAAGTACTGTCTGTATAGTACTGTGTATAGTATTGTCTGTATAGTACTGTGTATAGTATTGTCTGTAAAGTAGTGTGTATAGTACTGTCTGTATAGTACTATGTGTAGCACTGTTTGTAAAGTACTGTGTATAGTACTGTCTGTAAAGTACTGTGTGTAGTACTGTGTATAGTACTGTCTGTAAAGTACTGTGTGTAGTACTGTCTGTAAAGTACTGTGTATAGTATTGTCTGTAAAGTAGTGTGTATAGTACTGTCTGTATAGTGCTGTGTATAGTACTGTCTGTAAAGTACTGTGTGTAGTACTGTGTATAGAACTGTGTATAATACTGTCTGTATAGTACTGTCTGTAAAGTGCTGTGTATAGTACTGTGTATAGTACTGCCTGTATAGTACTGTGTATAGTACTGTCTGTAAAGTACTGTGTGAAGTACTGTCTATATAGTACCATCTTTATAGTACTGAGTATTGTACAGTATGTAAAGTACTGTCTGTATAGTACTGTGTATTGTACAGCATGTAAAGTACTGTCGGTATAGTACTGTGTGTATAGTACTGTATATTGTACTATATGTATATTACTGTGTATTGTACAGTATATATGGTACTGTCTGTATAGTACTGTGAATTGTACAGTATGTATAGTACTGTGTATAGTACTGCCTGTATAGTACTGTGTATAGTACTGCCTGTATAGTGCTGTGTATAGTACTGTCTGTATAGTGCTGTGTATAGTACTGTCTGTATAGTGCTGTGTATAGTACTGTCTGTATAGTGCTGTGTATAGTACTGCCTGTATAGTGCTGTGTATAGTACTGTCTGTATAGTGCTGTGTATAGTACTGTCTGTATAGTGCTGTGTATAGTACTGCCTGTATAGTGCTGTGTATAGTACTGCCTGTATAGTACTATGTGTATAGTACTGTGTATAGTGCTGTGTATAGTACTATGTGTATAGTACTGTGTATAGTACTGTCTGTATAGTGCTGTGTATAGTACTATGTGTATAGTACTATGTGTATGTTACTGTGTATAGTACTATGTGTATAGTACTGTCTGTATAGTACTGTGTATAGTACTGTGTATAGTACTGTCTGTATAGTGCTGTGTATAGTACTATGTGTATAGTACTATGTGTATAGTACTGTCTGTATAGTGCTGTGTATAGTACTATGTGTATAGTACTATGTGTATGTTACTGTGTATAGTACTATGTGTATAGTACTGTCTGTATAGTGCTGTGTATAGTACTATGTGTATAGTACTATGTGTATGTTACTGTGTATAGTACTATGTGTATAGTACTATGTGTATGTTACTGTGTATAGTACTATGTGTATAGTACTATGTGTATAGTACTATGTGTATAGTACTATGTGTATAGTACTATGTGTATGTTACTGTGTATAGTACTATGTGTATGTTACTGTGTATAGTACTATGTGTATAGTACTATGTGTATAGTACTATGTGTATAGTACTATGTGTATGTTACTGTGTATAGTACTATGTGTATGTTACTGTGTATAGTACTATGTGTATGTTACTGTGTATAGTACTATGTGTATGTTACTGTGTATAGTACTATGTGTATAGTACTATGTGTATAGTACTATGTGTATAGTACTGTGTATAGTACTGTCTGTATAGTACTATGTGTATGTTACTGTGTATAGTACTATGTGTATAGTACTATGTGTATGTTACTGTGTATAGTACTATGTGTATAGTACTATGTGTATGTTACTGTGTATAGTACTATGTGTATGTTACTGTGTATAGTACTATGTGTATGTTACTGTGTATAGTACTATGTGTATGTTACTGTGTATAGTACTATGTGTATAGTACTATGTGTATGTTACTGTGTATAGTACTATGTGTATAGTACTATGTGTATGTTACTGTGTATAGTACTATGTGTATAGTACTATGTGTATGTTACTGTGTATAGTACTATGTGTATAGTACTATGTGTATAGTACTATGTGTATAGTACTGTGTATAGTACTATGTGTATAGTACTGTCTGTATAGTGCTGTGTATAGTACTATGTGTATAGTACTGTCTGTATAGTACTGTCTGTATAGTACTTCTTCTCTGCTGCCGGTATTGTCCTCTCCATCTCTCCATCTCTCCATCTCTCTTTCTCTCTTTCTCTCCATCTCTCCATCTCTCTTTCTCTCTTTCTCTCCATCTCCATCTCTCCATCTCTCTCTCTTTAATCCCATCAAATGATGAGTAGTTCCCATCTGCTTTTCAAAGTCATCTTCTCATTATTATAATAATAGTACATGTAGATACATAAATAAAATATATAGTGGTAATAATAATGAAAGGGTGGTATACTTCGTTTTTTTTATTTTAATGATTTAAAGGTGAAATTACTTGAATACATGTTTAGAATATAATGATGAGGACATCTAATGTACAGTTCATATAATGCACAATCATCACATAATATTTAGCTAGCCCCCCCCCACCCATTTTTTTTATTCTGTTCTGTATTATACATTCATACATATCAACTACTTTTATAAGAACAGAGATCATGTTGTGTGTTTCTGAAGGTCAGAAATCAGAGTAAGGAGGTGAATGAGTTGGGAGGCAGGGAGAAAGGGCAGAGAAGGAGATCATCAGAGAGTGAGGAGGTGAATGAGTTGGGAGGCAGGGAGAGAGGGCAGAGAAGGAGATCATCAGAGAGTGAGGAGGTGAATGAGTTGGGAGGCAGGGAGAGAGGGCAGAGAAGGAGATCATCAGAGAGTGAGGAGGTGAATGAGTTGGGAGGCAGGGAGAGAGGGCGGAGAAGGAGATCATCAGAGAGTGAGGAGGTGAATGAGTTGGGAGGCAGGGAGAGAGGGCAGAGAAGGAGATCATCAGAGAGTGAGGAGGTGAATGAGTTGGGAGGCAGGGAGAGAGGGCGGAGAAGGAGATCATCAGAGAGTGAGGAGGTGAATGAGTTGGGAGGCAGGGAGAGAGAGGGCAGAGAAGGAGATCATCAGAGAGTGAGGAGGTGAATGAGTTGGGAGGCAGGGAGAGAGGGCTGAGAAGGAGATCATCAGAGAGTGAGGAGGTGAATGAGTTGGGAGGCAGGGAGAGAGGGCAGAGAAGGAGATCATCAGAGAGTGAGGAGGTGAATGAGTTGGGAGGCAGGGAGAGTGGGCGGAGAAGGAGAGGGGAGAGTCGACGTTAGACCATAAAAGACTAGAGGCGGAGCTGAAACCTAATGCGATTGGCCGTCGACTAGAGCACCAATTACTGCCTGCAAAGAGACAGGGAGAGTGTCCTCCACTCTATAGAGACAGGGAGAGTGTCCTCTACAGGGACAGGGAGAGTGTCCTCCACTCTATAGAGACAGGGAGAGTGTCCTCCACTCTATAGGGACAGGCAGAGTGTCCTCTTCAGAGACAGGGAGAGTGTCCTCTGTAGGGACAGGGAGAGTGTCCTCTATAGGGACAGGGAGAGTCTCTTCCACTCTATAGAGACAGGGAGAGTGTCCTCTACAGAGACAGGGAGAGTGTCCTCTATAGGGACAGGGAGAGTGTCCTCCACTCTATAGAGACAAGGAGAGTGTCCTCTAGAGACAGGGAGAGTGTCCCCTATAGAGACAGGGAGAGTGTCCTCCAGTCTATAGAGACAGGGAGAGTGTCCTCCACTCTATAGGGACAGGCAGAGTGTCAACTATATTGACAGGGAGAGTGTCCTCTATAGAGACAAGGAGAGTGTCCTCTATAGAGACAGGGAGAGTGTCCTCAATAGGGACAGGGAGAGTGTCCTCTATAGAGATAGGGAGAGTGTCCTCTATAGGGACAGGGAAAGTGTCTTCCACTCTATAGAGACAGGGAGAGTGTCCTCTATAGAGATAGGGGGGAGAGTGTCCTCTATAGAGACAGGGAGAGTTTCCTCCACTTTATAGAGACAGGGAGAGTGTCCTCCACTCTATAGAGATAGGGAGAGTGTCCTCTATAGAGACAAGGAGAGTGTCCTCTATAGAGACTGGGAGAGTGTCCTCTATAGAGACAGGGATAGTGTCCTCCACTCTATAGCGACAGGGAGAGTGTCCTCTATAGAGACAGGGAGAGTGTCCTCTCTAGAGACAGGGAGAGTGTCCTCTATATAGATAGGGAGTGTCCTCCACTCTATAGAGACTGGGAGAGTGTCCTCTATAGAGATAGGGAGAGTGTCCTCTATAGGGACAGGAGGAGTGTCCTCCACTCTATAGAGACAGGGAGACTGTCCTCTATAGAGACAGGGAGAGTGTCCTCTATAGAGACAGGGAGAGTGTCCTCTATAGGGACAGGAGGAGTGTCCCCTACTCTATAGAGACAGGGAGAGTGTCCTCTACAGGGACAGGGAGAGTGTCCTCCACTCTATAGAGACAGGGAGAGTGTCCTCCACTCTATAGGGACAGGCAGAGTGTCCTCTTCAGAGACAGGGAGAGTGTCCTCTATAGGGACAGGGAGAGTCTCTTCCACTCTATAGAGACAGGGAGAGTGTCCTCTATAGAGATAGGGAGAGTGTCCTCTATAGGGACAGGAGGAGTGTCCTCCACTCTATAGAGACAGGGAGACTGTCCTCTATAGAGACAGGGAGAGTGTCCTCTATAGAGACAGGGAGAGTGTCCTCTATAGGGACAGGAGGAGTGTCCCCTACTCTATAGAGACAGGGAGAGTGTCCTCTATAGGGACAGGGAGAGTGTCCTCCACTCTATAGAGACAAGGAGAGTGTCCTCTAGAGACAGGGAGAGTGTCCCCTATAGAGACAGGGAGAGTGTCCTCCAGTCTATAGAGACAGGGAGAGTGTCCTCCACTGTATAGGGACAGGCAGAGTGTCCTCTATATTGACAGGGAGAGTGTCCTCTATAGAGACAAGGAGAGTGTCCTCTATAGAGACAGGGAGAGTGTCCTCAATAGGGACAGGGAGAGTGTCCTCCACTCTATAGAGACAGGGAGAGTGTCCTCTATAGAGATAGGGGGGAGAGTGTCCTCTATAGAGACAGGGAGAGTTTCCTCCACTTTATAGAGACAGGGAGAGTGTCCTCCACTCTATAGAGATAGGGAGAGTGTCCTCTATAGAGACAAGGAGAGTGTCCTCTATAGAGACTGGGAGAGTGTCCTCCACTCTATAGAGACAAGGAGAGTGTCCTCTAGAGAGACAGGGATAGTGTCCTCCACTCTATAGCGACAGGGAGAGTGTCCTCTATAGAGACAGGGAGAGTGTCCTCTCTAGAGACAGGGAGAGTGTCCTCTATATATAGGGAGAGTGTCCTCCACTCTATAGAGACTGGGAGAGTGTCCGCCAGAGAGGAGAGTGTCCTTTATAGAGACATGGATAGTGTCCTCCACTCTATAGAGACAGGGAGAGTGTCCTCTATAGAGATAGGGAGCGTGTCCTCTATAGGGACAGTGAGAGTGTCCTCCACTCTATAGAGACAGGGAGACTGTCCTCTATAGAGACAGGGAGAGTGTCCTCTATAGAGACAGGGAGAGTGTCCTCTAGGGACAGGAGGAGTGTCCCCTACTCTATAGAGACAGGGAGAGTTTCCTCTATAGGGACAGGGAGAGTGTCCTCCACGCTATAGAGACAGGGAGAGTGTCCTCCACTCTATAGAGACAGGTAGAGTGTCCTTCACTCTATAGAGATAGGGAGAGTGTCCTCTATAGAGACTGGGGGAGTGTCCTACACTCTATAGAGACAGGAAGAGTGTCCTCTATAGAGACAGGGAGAGTGTCCTCCACTCTATAGAGACAGGGAGAGTGTCCTCCACTCTATAGAGACAGGGAGAGTGTGCTCTATAGAGATAGGGAGAGTGTCCTCTATAGGGACAGGGAGAGTGTCCTCCACTCTATAGAGACAGGGAGAGTGTCCTCTATAGAGACAGGGAGAGTGTCGTCTATAGAGATAGGGAGGAGAGTGTCCTCTATAGGGACAGGGAGAGTTTCCTCCACTCTATAGAGACAGGGAGAGTGTCCTCCACTCTATAGAGACAGGGAGAGTGTCCTCTATAGCTACAGGGAGAGTGTCCTCCACTCTATAGAGACAAGTAGTGTGTCCTCTATAGAGACAGGGAGAGTGTCCACTCTATAGAGACAGGAAGAGTGTCCTCTATAGAGACAGGGAGAGTGTCCTCTATAGAGACAGGGAGAGTGTCCTCTATATAGATATGGAGAGTGTCCTCCACTCTATAGAGATAGGGAGAGTGTCCTCCACTCAATAGAGACAGGGAGAGTGTCCTCCACTCTATAGAGACAGGGAGAGTGTCCTCCACTCTATGGGGACAGGCAGATTGTCCTCTATAGAGACAGGGAGAGTGTCCCCCACTCTATAGAGACAGGGAGAGTGTCCTCCACTCTATAGAGTCAGGGAGAGTGTCCTCCACTCTGTAGAGACAGAGAGAGTGTCCTCCACTTTATAGAGATAGGGGGAGTTCCCTCTATAGGGACATGGAGAGTGTCCTCCACTCTATAGAGACAGGCAGAATGTCCTCTATAGAGACAGGGAGAGTGTCCTCCACTCTATAGAGACAAGGAGAGTGTCCTCTATAGAGACAGGGATAGTGTCCTCCACTCTATAGAGACAGGGAGAGTGTCCTCCACTCTATAGAGACAGGGAGAGTTTCTTCTATAGACAGGGAGAGTGTCCTCTATAGAGATAGGGAGAGTGTCCTCAATAGGGACCGGAGGAGTGTCCTCCACTCTATAGAGACAGGGAGAGTGTCCTCTATAGAGATAGGGAGAGTTACCTCTATAGGGACATGGAGAGTGTCCTCCACTCTATAGAGACAGGCAGAATGTCCTCTATAGAGACAGGGAGAGTGTCCTCCACTCTATAGAGACAGGGAGAGTGTCCTCCACTTCATAAAGACAGGGAGAGTGTCCTCCACTCTATAGAGACAGGGAGGGTGTCCTCTACAGAGACAGGGAGAGTGTCCTCTGTAGGGACAGGGAGAGTGTCCTCCACTCTAAAGAGACAGGGAGAGTGTCCTCTAGAGACAGGGAGAGTGTCCCCTATAGAGACAGGGAGAGTGTCCTCCAGTCTATAGAGACAGGGAGAGTGTCCTTCACTCTATAGGGACAGGCAGAGTGTTCTCTATCGAGACAGGGAGAATGTCCTCTATAGAGACAAGGAGAGTGTCCTCTATAGAGACAGGGAGAGTGTCCTCAATAGGGACAGGGAGAGTGTCCGCTATAGAGATAGGGAGAGTGTCCTCTATAGGGACAGGGAGAGTGTCCTCCACTCTATAGAGACAGGGAGAGTGTCCTCTATAGAGATAGGGGGGAGAGTGTCCTCTATAGGGACAGGGAGAGTTTCCTCCACTCTATATAGACAGGGAGAGTTTCCTCCACTCTTTAGGGACAGGCAGAGTGTCCTCTATAGAGACAGGGAGAGTGTCCTCTATATAGATAAGGAGAGTGTCCTCCACTCTATAGACACAGGAAGAGTGTCCTCCACTCTATGGGGACAGGCAGAGTGTCCTCTATAGAGACAGGGAGAGTTTCCCCCACTCTAGAGACAGGGAGAGTGTCCTCTATAGGGACAGGGAAGGTGTCCTCCACTCTATAGAGACAGGAGGAGTGTCCTCTATAGAGACAGGGAGAGTGTCCTCTATAGAGACAGGGAGAGTGCCCTCTATAGAGATAGGGAGAGTGTCCTCTATAGAGACAGAGACAGGGAGAGTGTCCTCTATAGAGATAGGGAGGAGAGTGTCCTCCACTCTATAGAGACAGGGAGAGTGTCCTCTATAGGGACAGGCAGAGTGTCCTCTATAGAGACAAGGAGAGTGTCCTCTATAGGGACAGGGAGAGTGTCCTCTATAGGGATAAGTCCTCCACTCTATAGAGACAGGGACAGTGTCCTCCACTCTATAGAGATAGGGAGAGTGTCCTTTATAGAGACAGGGAGAGTGTCCTCCACTCTATAGAGACAGGGAGAGTGTCCTCCACTTCATAAAGACAGGGAGAGTGTCCTCCACTCTATAGAGACAGGCAGAGTGTCCTCTATAGACACAGGGAGAGTGTCCCCCACTCTTTAGAGACAGGGAGGGTGTCCTCTATAGGGATAGGGAGAGTGTCCTCCACTCTAGAGAGACAGGGAGAGTGTCCTCCACTCTATAGAGACAGGCAGAGTGTCCTCTATAGACACAGGGAGAGTGTCCCCCACTCTTTAGAGACAGGGAGGGTGTTCTCTATAGGGACAGGGAGAGTGTCCTCCATTCTATAGAGACAGGGAGAGTGTCCTCCACTCTATAGAGTCAGGGAGAGTGTCCTCCACTCTATAGAGACAGAGAGTGTCCTCCACTCTATAGAGACAGGGAGGGTGTCCTCCACTCTATAGAGACAGGGAGACTGTCCTCTATAGAGACTGGGGGAGTGTCCTACACTCTATAGAGACAGGAGGAGTGTCCTCTATAGAGACAGGGAGAGTGTCCTCCACTCTATAGAGACAGGGAGATTGTGCTCCACTTCATAAAGACAGGGAGAGAGTGTCCTCCACTCTATATAGAGACAGGGAGAGTGTCCTCTATAGACACAGGGAGAGTGTCCCCCACTCTTTAGAGACAGGGAGTGTGTTCTCTATAGGGACAGGGAGAGTGTCCTCCACTCTATAGAGACAGGGATTGTGTCCTCCACTCTATAGAGACAGGGAGAGTGTCCTCTATAGAGACTGGGGGAGTGTCCTACACTCTATAGAGACAGGCAGAGTGTCCTCTATAGAGACAGGGAGAGTGTCCCCCACTCTATAGAGACAGGGAGAGTGTCCCCCACTCTATAGAGTCAGGGAGAGTGTCCTCCACTCTATAGAGACAGAGAGAGTGTCCTCCACTCTATAGAGACAGGGAGAGTGTCCTCTATAGAGACAGGAGGAGTGTCCTCTATAGAGACAGGGAGAGTGTCCTCCACTCTATAGAGACAGGGAGAGTGTCCTCTATAGAGATAGGGAGAGTGTCCTCTATAGGGACAGGGGGAGTGTCCTCCACTAGGGAGAGTGTCCTCTATAGAGACAGGGAGAGTGTCCTCTATAGAGATAGGGAGAGTGTCCTCTATAGGGACAGGGAGAGTGTCCCCCACTCTATAGAGACAGGGAGAGTGTCCTCCACTCTATAGAGACAGGGAGAGTGTCCTCCACTCTATAGAGACAGGGAGAGTGTCCTCTATAGAGACAGGGAGAGTGTCCTCCACTCTATAGAGATAGGGAGAGTGTCCTCTATAGAGACAAGGAGAGTGTCCTCTATAGAGACTGGGAGAGTGTCCTCCACTCTATAGAGACAAGGAGAGTGTCCTCTATAGAGACAGGGATAGTGTCCTCCACTCTATAGCGACAGGGAGAGTGTCCTCTATAGAGACAGGGAGAGTGTCCTCTCTAGAGACAGGGAGAGTGTCCTCTATATAGATAGGGAGAGTGTCCTCCACTCTATAGAGACTGGGAGAGTGTCCGCCACTCTATAGAGACAAGGAGAGTGTCCTCTATAGAGACAGGGATAGTGTCCTCCACTCTATAGAGACAGGGAGAGTGTCCTCTATAGAGATAGGGAGAGTGTCCTCTATAGGGACAGGAGGAGTGTCCTCCACTCTATAGAGACAGGGAGACTGTCCTCTATAGAGACAGGGAGAGTGTCCTCTATAGAGACAGGGAGAGTGTCCTCTATAGGGACAGGAGGAGTGTCCCCTACTCTATAGAGACAGGGAGAGTTTCCTCTATAGGGACAGGGAGAGTGTCCTCCACGCTATAGAGACAGGGAGAGTGTCCTCCACTCTATAGAGACAGCGAGAGTGTCCATCACTCTATAGAGATAGGGAGAGTGTCCTACACTCTATAGAGACAGGAAGAGTGTCCTCTATAGAGACAGGGAGAGTGTCCTCCACTCTATAGAGACAGGGAGAGTGTCCTCCACTCTATAGAGACAGGGAGAGTGTCCTCTATAGAGATAGGGAGAGTGTCCTCTATAGAGACAGGGAGAGTGTCCTCCACTCTATAGAGACAGGGAGAGTGTCCTCTATAGAGACAGGGAGAGTGTCGTCTATAGAGATAGGGAGGAGAGTGTCCTCTATAGGGACAGGGAGAGTTTCCTCCACTCTATAGAGACAGGGAGAGTGTCCTCCACTCTATAGAGACAGGGAGAGTGTCCTCTATAGAAACAGGGAGAGTGTCCTCCACTCTATAGAGACAAGTAGTGTGTCCTCTATAGAGACAGGGAGAGTGTCCACTCTATAGAGACAGGAAGAGTGTCCTCTATAGAGACAGGGAGAGTGTCCTCTATAGAGACAGGGAGAGTGTCCTCTATATAGATATGGAGAGTGTCCTCCACTCTATAGAGATAGGGAGAGTGTCCTCCACTCAATAGAGACAGGGAGAGTGTCCTCCACTCTATAGAGACAGGGAGAGTGTCCTCCACTCTATGGGGACAGGCAGATTGTCCTCTATAGAGACAGGGAGAGTGTCCCCCACTCTATAGAGACAGGGAGAGTGTCCTGACACTCTATAGAGTCAGGGAGAGTGTCCTCCACTCTGTAGAGACAGAGAGAGTGTCCTCCACTTTATAGAGATAGGGGAGTTCCCTCTATAGGGACATGGAGAGTGTCCTCCACTCTATAGAGACAGGCAGAATGTCCTCTATAGAGACAGGGAGAGTGTCCTCCACTCTATAGAGACAAGGAGAGTGTCCTCTATAGAGACAGGGATAGTGTCCTCCACTCTATAGAGACAGGGAGAGTGTCCTCCACTCTATAGAGACAGGGAGAGTGTCCTCCACTCTATAGAGACAGGGAGAGTGTCCTCTATAGAGATAGGGAGAGTGTCCTCAATAGGGACCGGAGGAGTGTCCTCCACTCTATAGAGACAGGGAGAGTGTCCTCTATAGAGACATGGAGAGTGTCCTCCACTCTATAGAGACAGGGAGAGTGTCCTCTATAGAGACAGGGAGAGTGTCCTCCACTCTATAGAGACAGGGAGAGTGTCCTCCACTTCATAAAGACAGGGAGAGTGTCCTCCACTCTATAGAGACAGGGAGGGTGTCCTCTACAGAGACAGGGAGAGTGTCCTCTGTAGGGACAGGGAGAGTGTCCTCCACTCTATAGAGACAAGGAGAGTGTCCTCTAGAGACAGGGAGAGTGTCCCCTATAGAGACAGGGAGAGTGTCCTCCAGTCTATAGAGACAGGGAGAGTGTCCTCCACTCTATAGGGACAGGCAGAGTGTTCTCTATCGAGACAGGGAGAATGTCCTCTATAGAGACAAGGAGAGTGTCCTCTATAGAGACAGGGAGAGTGTCCTCAATAGGGACAGGGAGAGTGTCCGCTATAGAGATAGGGAGAGTGTCCTCTATAGGGACAGGGAGAGTGTCCTCCACTCTATAGAGACAGGGAGAGTGTCCTCTATAGAGATAGGGGGGTGAGTGTCCTCTATAGTGACAGGGAGAGTTTCCTCCACTCTATATAGACAGGGAGAGTTTCCTCCACTCTTTAGGGACAGGCAGAGTGTCCTCTATAGAGACAGGAGAGTGTCCTCTATATAGATAAGAGAGTGTCCTCCACTCTATAGACACAGGAAGAGTGTCCTCCACTCTATGGGGACAGGCAGAGTGTCCTCTATAGAGACAGGGAGAGTTTCCCCCACTCTAGAGACAGGGAGAGTGTCCTCTATAGGGACAGGGAAGGTGTCCTCCACTCTATAGAGACAGGGAGAGTGTCCTCTATAGAGACAGGGAGAGTGTCCTCTATAGGGACAGGGAGAGTGTCCTCTATAGAGATAGGGAGAGTGTCCTCTATAGGGACAGGGAGAGTGTCCTCCACTCTATAGAGACAGGGAGAGTGTCCTCTATAGAGATAGGGAGGAGAGTGTCCTCCACTCTATAGAGACAGGGAGAGTGGCCTCCACTCTATAGGGACAGGCAGAGTGTCCTCTATAGAGACAAGGAGAGTGTCCTCTATAGGGACAGGGAGAGTGTCCTCTATAGGGATAAGGAGTGTCCTCCACTCTATAGAGACAGGGACAGTGTCCTCCACTCTATAGAGATAGGGAGAGTGTCCTTTATAGAGACAGGGAGAGTGTCCTCCACTCTATAGAGACAGGGAGAGTGTCCTCCACTTCATAAAGACAGGGAGAGTGTCCTCCACTCTATAGAGACAGGCAGAGTGTCCTCTATAGACACAGGGAGAGTGTCCCCCACTCTTTAGAGACAGGGAGGGTGTCCTCTACAGGGATAGGGAGAGTGTCCTCCACTCTAGAGAGACAGGCAGAGTGTCCTCTATAGAGACAGGGAGAGTGTCCTCTATAGAGACAGGGAGAGTGTCCTCTATAGGGACAGGGAGAGTGTCCTCTATAGAGACAAGGAGAGTTTCCTCCACTCTATAGAGACAGGGAGAGTGTCCTCCACTTCATAAAGACAGGGAGAGTGTCCTCCACTCTATAGTGACAGGCAGAGTGTCCTCTATAGACACAGGGAGAGTGTCCCCCACTCTTTAGAGACAGGGAGGGTGTCCTCTACAGGGATAGGGAGAGTGTCCTCCACTCTAGAGAGACAGGCAGAGTGTCCTCTATAGAGACAGGGAGAGTGTCCTCTATAGGGACAGGGAGAGTGTCCTCTATAGAGACAAGGAGAGTTTCCCCCACTCTATAGAGACAGGGAGAGTGTCCTCCACTCTATAGAGATAGGGAGAGTGTCCTCTATAGAGACAGGGAGAGTTTCCTCCATTTTATAGAGACAGGGAGAGTGTCCTCCACTCTATAGAGACAGGAAGAGTGTCCTCTATAGAGACAGGGAGAGTGTCCTCTATATAGATAGGGAGAGTGTCCTCCACTCTATAGAGACAGGGAGAGTGTCCTCCACTCTATAGAGACAGGGAGAGTGTCCTCCACTCTATGGGGACAGGTAGAGTGTCCTCTATAGAGACAGGGAGAGTGTCCCCCACTCTATAAAGACAGGGAGAGTGTCCAGACACTCTATAGAGTCAGGGAGAGTGTCCTCCACTCTATAGAGACAGGGGGAGTTTCCTCCACTCTATAGAGACAGGGAGAGTGTCCTCTATAGAGACAGGGAGAGTGTCCTCCACTGTATAGAGACAGTGAGAGTGTCCTCTATAGAGATAGGGAGAGTGTCCTCAATAGGGACCGGAGGAGTTTCCTCCACTCTATAGAGACAGGGAGAGTGTCCTCTATAGAGACAGGGAGAGTGTCCTCTATAGAGATAGGGAGAGTGTCCTCTATAGGGACATTGAGAGTGTCCTCCACTCTATATAGACAGGCAGAATCTCCTCTATAGAGACAGGGAGAGTGTCCTCCACTCTATAGAGACAGGGAGAGTGTGCTCCACTTCATAAAGACAGGGAGAGTGTCCTCCACTCTATAGAGACAGGCAGAGTGTCCTCTATAGACACAGGGAGAGTGTCCCCCACTCTTTAGAGACAGCGAGGGTGTCCTCTATAGGGATAGGGAGAGTGTCCTCCACTCTAGAGAGACAGGGAGAGTGTCCTCTATAGACACAGGGAGAGTGTCCCCCACTCTTTAGAGACAGGGAGTGTGTTCTCTATAGGGACAGGGAGAGTGTCCTCCATTCTATAGAGACAGGGAGAGTGTCCTCCACTCTATAGAGTCAGGGAGAGTGTCCTCCACTCTATAGAGACAGAGAGAGTGTCCTCCACTCTATAGAGACAGGGAGAGTGTCCTCCACTCTATAGAGACAGGGAGACTGTCCTCTATAGAGACTGGGGGAGTGTCCTACACTCTATAGAGACAGGAGGAGTGTCCTCTATAGAGACAGGGAGAGTGTCCTCCACTCTATAGAGACAGGGAGAGTGTGCTCCACTTCATAAAGACAGGGAGAGTGTCCTCCACTCTATAGAGACAGGGAGAGTGTCCTCTATAGACACAGGGAGAGTGTCCCCCACTCTTTAGAGACAGGGAGTGTGTTCTCTATAGGGACAGGGAGAGTGTCCTCCACTCTATAGAGACAGGGAGAGTGTCCTCCACTCTATAGAGACAGGGAGAGTGTCCTCTATAGAGACTGGGGGAGTGTCCTACACTCTATAGAGACAGGCAGAGTGTCCTCTATAGAGACAGGGAGAGTGTCCCCCACTACAGGGAGAGTGTCCCCCACTCTATAGAGTCAGGGAGAGTGTCCTCCACTCTATAGAGACAGAGAGAGTGTCCTCCACTCTATAGAGACAGGGAGAGTGTCCTCTATAGAGACTGGGGGAGTGTCCTACACTCTATAGAGACAGGAGGAGTGTCCTCTATAGAGACAGGGAGAGTGTCCTCCACTCTATAGAGACAGGGAGAGTGTCCTCTATAGAGATAGGGAGAGTGTCAGGAGGAGTGTCCTCTATAGAGACAGGGAGAGTGTCCTCTATAGAGATAGGGAGAGTGTCCTCTATAGGGACAGGGAGAGTGTCCCCCACTCTATAGAGACAGGGAGAGTGTCCTCCACTCTATAGAGACAGGGAGAGTGTCCTCCACTCTATAGAGACAGGGAGAGTGTCCTCTATAGAGACAGGGAGAGTGTCCTCCACTCTATAGAGACAGGGAGAGTGTCCTCCACTCTGCTCTCCTCCAGTTGTGACGGCAGGCAGGGGCAGACTGGCCATCGGGAAGTTCGGGAAGATTCCCGAACAGCTGAACCATTCTAGGCCAAATCGGCCGGTGGTCATAGTTTCAGATTTTTCCATTTCTGATGTTAGTAGTCAGTTACTGTCCTCGGCCCTGGCCTTTACTGCCTCAGACAGCACAGAGCAGAACTAGCCTGGCCCTGGCCTTTACTGCCTCAGACAGCACAGAGCAGAACTAGCCTGGCCCTGGCCTTTACTGCCTCAGACAGCACAGAGCAGAACTAGCCTGGCCCTGGACTTTACTGCCTCAGACAGCACAGAGCAGAACGTTACCTCAGACAGCACAGAGCAGAACGTTACCTCAGACAGCACAGAGCGGAACGCTGCCTCAGACAGCACAGAGCAGAACGCTGCCTCAGACAGCACAGAGAAGAACGTTGCCTCAGACAGCACAGAGCGGAACGCTGCCTCAGACAGCACAGAGCAGAACGTTACCTCAGACAGCACAGAGCAGAACGTTACCTCAGACAGCACAGAGCGGAACGCTGCCTCAGACAGCACAGAGCGGAACGCTGCCTCAGACAGCACAGAGCAGAACGCTGCCTCAGACAGCACAGAGCAGAACGCTGCCTCAGACAGCACAGAGCAGAACGCTGCCTCAGACAGCACAGAGCAGAACGTTACCTCAGACAGCACAGAGCGGAACGCTGCCTCAGACAGCACAGAGCGGAACGCTGCCTCAGACAGCACAGAGCGGAACGCTGCCTCAGACAGCACAGAGCGGAACGCTGCCTCAGACAGCACGGAGCGGAACGCTGCCTCAGACAGCACAGAGCAGAACGCTGCCTCAGACAGCACAGAGCGGAACGCTGCCTCAGACAGCACAGAGCAGAACGCTGTCTCAGACAGCACAGAGCAGAACGCTGCCTCAGACAGGGCCAATCTAATACTTTCAATATAAAGAAGGGATTCGAGCGCCCCCCTCCAATTTGAACTGATCCTCGTTTTTGTTGAAATCTGATTGGCTGAGGATCTGTCAATTTCATCATGAGTGAAAGAGTTTCCATCTGTCTCAAGGTTTGGCAGTAAATGACAGACACAGACTGTAGAGACAACGTCTCAAAGAGTGAAGGGAGGAGATGGAAAAGAAAGGGGTGGGGCTGGAAAATTACGAGCGAAAAAATAAAAACGTTAGTGCGAGATTGACGGAACCTTTTCCTGGTGTAAGTGCTAAGGCTGCTGTGTGGCCTCTGTTAGCCAGGCCGGTGAGGCAGGACCCAGCGGGAGGGACACGACAGGCAGGCCTAGTGTGGTGTAAGTGCTAAGGCTGCTGTGTGGCCTCTGTTAGCCAGGCCAGTGAGGCAGGACCCAGCAGCAGGGACACGACAGGTAGGCCTAGTGTTAGCCTATGTTGAACGCTCTAAAGTTGACGCTACCCGAAAGAACACCAAATAGGCCTACCTTAGAAAAAGTTTCAATACTCTGTAGACTATTGTTGTAATAAGTGTGATTATTCTTAGGATAGAAGAAATAACATGGATGTTGGTAATATGTAAAAATTAAAAATAGAAGTCACAACTTTCTCCTTTATGCTATTACCGATGTATAATTCTAAATGTCACTCAAAACAGTTCCGCTGTTCAGACAATTTGCGCCTCCCCTCAGAATGGGCTTTCCCGGTAGCACATATTATCAAATACAACTGAAAAATTGAGCCTCCCCTCCCAATATCCCACCTCAATTGAATAGTATGAGGTAGCCCATTTTGACAGGGAGAACTTACTGCTCAGAATGCTCTACCCTGTGTTTTGAAGTAAATGCATACTTTTTGAACACATTAAAGCCCTGGAGCCCATTTTGACAGGGAGAAATTACTGCTCACAACGCGCTACCTTGTGTTTTGAAGTAAATGCATACTTTTTAACACATTAAAGCCCTGGTAGCCCATTTTGACAGGAAGAAATTACCGCTCAGAATGAAGTAAATGCGCATGCGCAGTTTGCGAAGGTAGCCCATCCTGAGGGGGAGGCTAAGAATTTCAGAACACCGCCAACCACTTTCATGAAGTGTACTGGCTAGTTGCAAGACTGGCGATAGCTGGGAGCTAATTTAATCTGAGGTAATCTACCGTAGCAAAGTGTTTGGAACGTAGCAATATTAGCTTTGTTATACTAGTGGTGCTGCTAGTGTTGTGTTTTCGGTGCCAAAATAATGCCCGTCTAGCTCTTACATTACTTTTAACGTTACTATTTCAAGTAGCTAAGTTACACAATCAGTTGATCAAAAATACTATTACAATGTGTTAAGCATCTAGCTTGTCAAACATTTGGGCAGTTTAATCAGGAAGCATATTTAACAGGATCTGTAATTATTAAACAATAGCTTACTTGCATGTTCTATTAAATATTCTCATAAATAGTAAGACGAGCAGTAAGACAAACGTTTAAACTGATGCTGGTGTCTGTATGTTTAAACTGATGCTGGTGTCTGTATGTTTAAACTGATGCTGGTGTCTGTATGTTTAAACTGATGCTGGTGTCTGTATGTTTAAACTGATGCTGGTGTCTGTATGTTTAAACTGATGTTTAAACTGGTGTCTGTATGTTTAAACTGATGCTGATGCTGGTGTCTGTATGTTTAAACTGATGCTGGTGTCTATATGTTTAAACTGATGCTGGTGTCTGTATGTTTAAACTGATGCTGGTGTCTGTGTGTTTAAACTGATGCTGGTGTCTGTATGTTTAAACTGATGCTGGTGTCTGTGTGTTTAAACTGATGCTGGTGTCTGTGTGTTTAAACTGATGCTGGTGTCTGTGTGTTTAAACTGATGCTGGTGTCTGTATGTTTAAACTGATGCTGGTGTCTACGTGTTTAAACTGATGCTGGTGTCTACGTGTTTAAACTGATGCTGGTGTCTGTATGTTTAAACTGATGCTGGTGTCTACGTGTTTAAACTGATGCTGGTGTCTGTGTGTTTAAACTGATGCTGGTGTCTGTATGTTTAAACTGATGCTGGTGTCTATATGTTTAAACTGATGCTGGTGTCTATATGTTTAAACTGATGCTGGTGTCTGTATGTTTAAACTGATGCTGGTGTCTACGTGTTTAAACTGATGCTGGTGTCTACGTGTTTAAACTGATGCTGGTTTCTGTAAACTCAGTCTGTGTGTTTAAAGATGCTGGTGTCTGTGTGTTTATGAACGATGCTGGTGTCTGTGTGTTTAAACTGATGTGGTGTCATTATCACATGTTCTTTGGCCAGAACTGTCAGTCGGCGAAAATTACAATATCTGAGGTGTAAAGCAATTCGGTAGCCAGTGTAAAAAATTTATATTAATTACCGGCGTTGGACTAACTATTTGTAGGCAACTTTGGGCGTTAAAAAGGTGAGACATGACCCGCGCTCACCTGTGCCAAATTTAGAAGTGATTTATAAAGGGAAATTGGCCGTAGGCAACCTTTTTAAGCAAAACCTTTATGCACAGTTTTATAAATGAGGCCCCTGGCCTTGTTTTGATTCAGTGAAGTGGAGACGTGCATATACAAACCGAGGTGACAGGTGTCAGCAAGACATCCTAAAGTGTCTTGAAGGTCTTCAGAATCATCAGATGTTCTTAACATCACAAAAACTGTGAAAATTACTGCCAATAAATGTGTTCTGGTGCACCGTTTGGCTGCTCAAAAAAAAAAAAAAAAAAGGCCACTCCATCTCAAAGTCCCGGGCCGAATTTCAGCCCCAGTACGTCCCTGACGGTAGGCTGTCACTTCAGTCCAATAGCAGCCTTTGGCATTGAAAGGCTGCAGAGAACCAGGTTTTCTGATGGCATGAAATGTACTATTAATATCCCAAATGCTTTTTAACAAGCCTGTTAACAGTATTGGGAAAAACGTTTACATTGTATTTTAATCCAGTCTCCAATTCCATCATTATGTTTGTTTAGTTTGCATTTTTTATATTTTAAAACTATCATGTATGTAATTTACTTGTGGCTCATTCGTATGGTAAACAATGCCTTTCTTAAATGTGTTATTATGATATAAATTACATTCTCCAGTATGAAATGGAATAAAGCTGTAAGCTTGTCTGCTATAGGCTGAGTGAAACGGAATAAATTTGTAATCTCGTCTGCTATAGGCTGAGTGAAATGGAATAAAGCTGTAAGCTTGTCTGCTATAGGCTGAGTGAAATGGAATAAAGCTGTAAGCTCGTCTGCTATAGGCTTAGTGTGTCCCCATGGTGAGTCCGTGGGCGTGTCCTTCCTCTGCCCCGCCTCCTTTGGGCTGCAGGATGTGATGAAGGGAGATACAGGGAGACAAGATGTGATGGAGGTTTTGGGTGGAGGGAGACAGGATGTGATGGAGGTTTTGGGTGGAGGGAGACAGGATGTGATGGAGGTTTTGGGTGGAGGGAGACAGGATGTGATGGAGGTTTTGGGTGTGGGAGGGAGACAGGATGTGATGGAGGTTTTGGATGGAGGAGGGAGACAGGATGTGATGGAGGTTTTGGGTGGAGGGAGACAGGATGTGATGGAGGTTTTGGGTGGAGGGAGACAGGATGTGATGGAGGTTTTGGGTGGAGGGAGACAGGATGTGATGGAGGTTTTGGGTGGAGGAGGGAGACAGGATGGGATGGAGGTTTTGGGTGGAGGGAGACAGGATGTGATGGAGGTTTTGGGTGTGGGAGGAGGAGGCTGTCTGGAATCTCCTGCTGCTCTACTCTGTGCCTCTGGACCTCGGTTTATTAATCAGTCCATAAAGCCCATGGCGATGGTAGATTAGGCTGACAAGACCAGATTTGAATCTTTTAACTAATGCACTGTATGTTGTCTGAAGGTATATATATATATATATATATATATATATATATATATATGAATGTTTATTTAGATGACTTTTGATGAGAAATCCAACTACACAAACAAACAAGCAGCGATGTATTATGGGATGTTAACGCTAACACTCCGTTCTCTCTTCTTCTCTCAGGCGAACGGCGGCTGGCAGGAAGCCACGACCCCCTCCTCAGTGACATCACCCACAGAAGGACCGGGAAGTGTTCATTCTGACATGTCTAACTAGCCCCTCCTCCAGCATCCTGGCCCCTCCCGCTCCCACTGCCACCAGGCCTGCTGCTGCCGTGGCCCCTCCCACTCTGCAGGTGACATCTGGGGTTGGGGTTTAATATGACATCAAAGACTAAAGCTGTCCTGTCTGGACAGTCATGGATCCATCGGCCCTGAGAGACTATATCCTGTCTGGACCATCATGGATCCATCGGCCCTGAGAGACTATATCCTGTCTGGACAGTCATGGATCCATCAGCCCTGAGAGACTATATCCTGTCTGGACAGTCATGGATCCATCGGCCCTGAGAGACTATATCCTGTCTGGACAGTCATGGATCCATCGGCCCTGAGAGACTATATCCTGTCTGGACAGTCATGGATCCATCGGCCCTGAGAGACTATATCCTGTCTGGACAGTCATGGATCCATCGGCCCTGAGAGACTATATCCTGTCTGGACAGTCATGGATCCATCAGCCCTGAGAGACTATATCCTGTCTGGACCATCATGGATCCATCAGCCCTGAGAGACTGTATCTTCCACTCCCTGTTCCTCTCACGTTCATCACCGGTAGGGACCTCACACTACCTCGACATAAAACACCACCACCACCATCACCAAGGGAAACAGTGTGGGAGCCATTGTTTTCTAATCATGCTGTTATTGGTGATTTTATCATATAAACCTGACTTAGATTCATAGTAAGGCTTCTTTTCTGCCTGCTTCTTTCTTAATCCATTATTAAGACCATCAATTTGTTTTTTTGTTCAAAGTGCCAAAGTTGAACCCTAAAGAGGAATTCTAAAAATGTATAACTCGCTTCCAAGTGATCGTGAACATATTTGGAGTGGAGGTTTTATTGAGGTATTGAAGTGATATGTGTTTCTCTGTAGTACCCAACAGGTGCAAGCAGTGATTTTCCTTTTACATGTTTCTGCATTAAGATCTCCAAAATACAACAAGTAAACTCAACAGTCTAGCAGTGGTATTATATATGATTAACAGATATAGTGTTTCTCAGAAAGTAAATTGGAGATTAGATCCACCATCAGAAAATATTTTAAAACTGTTTTAGCAAGCAACTCAATCTTAAATACAAAATAAAGAGATACAAAGTTAAGTTGAGTTTTATACAATTACACATTTGACAGATATTTTACTGACTTAATAAACATAAAAAATGTATCATATGCAGTTACTTCAAATTAATTTGATTTAAGTACATTTTTCCAACCTTTTTTTGTAAATATTTGTGCAGCCTACATGTAACCCAGTGCACCCAGTGATGCTGTGATCGCTGTGCACTGATAGACTGTTCATCCTCTCTCCTATCACTCAGTCTTTATTGGGCATAGCAACTGTAAGGGTGTGTCGTCAGGAAACATTTGCATTTGTCAGAGAAACACAATGAATAGTATAAGAATAAATACCAACTCTTATGTGGAACTAATTACATATGTGCATATTGTTTTATCCTAAAATGAGAAATAAACCATTTACACAAAAAGTGACACTAACTTTTGCACCATGATGGCTAAAACTACCTATGGCACATTTTGAAAAACATATCACAAACATATTCAGTCATTTTGTCAAACATAGTAGAACGTTTCATGGATACATCTTCTGGTTGCAGTAACCTATTAAGGGATTATTTCTTCTCTTTTTACCTAAATGAATATATCTATTCATGGAATCAAACATATGCACATGCTTCATTGTCATAAAAGCCAAATACTGCTGTTAACCAAGACCACAGGGAGTGAAATGTGGACGACAGACAGACAGACAGGCAGACAGACAGGCAGACAGACAGACAGACAGACAGACAGACAGACAGACAGACAGCACCTTACATCTTTAGGATTTGGATCAATACTCAATTTAATTTTTTTCTGGAAAGTTATGAGTTGGATTAACACAAATCTGTTATTTTGTGTTACAAATGTTAAAGTTGCCTATTTCTTTACCCTCACCTTAGTACCACATCTGCTAGTACCACATCATGTCTATAACACACGTTAGCTGTTAGTACCACATCATGTCTACAACACACGTTAGCTGTTAGTACCACATCATATCTATAACACACGTTAGCTGTTGGGATCACATCATATCTATAACACACGTTAGCTGTTAGTACCACATCATATCTATAACACACGTTAGCTGTTAGTACCACATATCTATAACACACGTTATCTGTTGGGATCATATCATATCTATAACACACGTTAGCTGTTGGGATCACATATCTATAACACACGTTAGCTGTTGGGATCACATATCTATAACACACGTTAGCTGTTAGTATCACATCATATCTATAACACACGTTAGCTGTTGGGATCATATCATATCTATAACACACGTTAGCTGTTAGTACCACATCATATCTATAACACACGTTAGCTGTTAGTACCATATCATATCTATAACACACGTTAGCTGTTAGTACCACATCATGTCTATAGCACACGTTAGCTGTTGGGATCACATCATATCTATAACACACGTTAGCTGTTGGGATCACATCATATCTATAACACACGTTAGCTGTTAGTACCACATCATATCTATAACACACGTTAGCTGTTGGGATCACATCATATCTATAACACACGTTAGCTGTTAGTACCACATCATATCTATAACACACGTTAGCTGTTAGTACCACATCATGTCTATAGCACACGTTAGCTGTTGGGATCACATCATATCATATCATATCTATAACACACGTTAGCTGTTGGGATCACATCATATCTATAACACACGTTAGCTGTTAGTACCACATCATATCTATAACACACGTTAGCTGTTAGTACCACATCATATCTATAACACACGTTAGCTGTTAGTACCACATCATATCTATAACACACGTTAGCTGTTAGTACCACATCATATCTATAACACACGTTAGCTGTTAGTACCATATCATATCTATAACACACGTTAGCTGTTAGTACCACATCATATCTATAACACACGTTAGCTGTTGGGATCACATCATATCTATAACACACGTTAGCTGTTGGGATCACATCATATCTATAACACACGTTAGCTGTTGGGATCACATCATATCTATAACACACGTTAGCTGTTGGGATCACATCATATCTATAACACACGTTAGCTGTTGGGATCACATCATATCTATAACACACGTTAGCTGTTGGGATCACATCATATCTATAACACACGTTAGCTGTTCGGATCATATCTTTGAGAACCCTCCATGACAGTGTTTGTACATTCAACAGAGAAATCCAAAATGTGAACATTTATGATGTGACTTTTGTTATTTGTAAATGTTTCTATTGGGTCATTTATTGCTAGGTTATTTCAAATAATGTTTTTTAGATATTCATCATATTGTAGCATACTTTTATACAAAAACGTCTGCTATAATTATTTTTGGTATCTGTTTCTTGAATCTTTTTGTAAAATTGTATGATCAGAAATAATTGTACACAGTGTCAAGAACAGCTCATACTCTCAACCATCAGCCACAGTGGAAACACATTCTACAGGTGTTGGGTTATTACAACATTACACAGGTGTTGGGTTAGGGTTATTACAACATTACACAGGTGTTGGGTTAGGGTTATTACAACATTACACAGGTGTTGGGTTAGGGTTATTACAACATTACACAGGTGTTGGGTTAGGGTTATTACACCATTACACAGGTGTTGGGTTAGGGTTATTACACCATTACACAGGTGTTGGGTTAGGGTTATTACAACATTACACAGGTGTTGGGTTAGGGTTATTACAACATTACACAGGTGTTGGGTTATGGTTATTACAACATTACACAGTTACAAAGCAAACAGAATCAGAACACGCTTGGCTTTAGTTTTTGTCCTTGTGTTGTGAATAACTAGCACTTGTTTGTGTTTTTTGCTCTTTTCCTCGGCTTAGATACCAGACTACATTTAAAAAATATAATTTCAGTGCTAACAGAAATGTGTAAAGTAGCCCAATATCGATTTTTGTATGTAGATATGTCCATATCATACTGCAGTTTTGCAGATTTGAAATGGGACAAATGCTATTTTTTAAACGATGTTTGAGGATGTTTCTCGGTTTGGGAGCCTCCATTTTCTAACTTAAACCATCCCAAAGTGACGGTCTAGCTGAACCCAGTCATTACAGGATAAATCAGTTGAACGGATGATTAAAGTGAAAGTGACTCCACAGCAGACTGGGAACAACGCTCCCCACATAAGCTGTGCTATTTGAATATTTATAACATGGGCTAGTATTGTGCATTGTTTGACATCCAGTTTGTCACAGTAGGTTACATCACTCAGAGGGTTGTAAGGGCTGGGCCATGAGGAGCTTTAATGAGATGTGTTAATGCTTTTAATGGAGATAATCATGGAAGAGGTAGTGTTAGCCATGTGGCCAGCACACACGCTAGCCCTTAAACATTTTTCCTTTTCTCCATGCTTTTCTAGTAGAATGCTAAGCCTCTTTACTTTTCCAGTAGAATGCAAAGCCTCTTTACTTTTCCAGTAGAATGCTAAGCATCTTATTACTTTTCCAGTAGAATGCTAAGCCTTTTACCTGTTCAGTATCACCATATTGATATGGCTATTAAAAGCTTCATGTAATGGTGCTTTTAGTTTTTTTTTATATAAAAACAAAAAAAATTAAGGAATTTAACTATTTGTAAAACATAAAAAGTTTTTCTTTGTTGCATGTATTTTGTTCTTCAATAAAAATGCAGTGTTTGTAATGTTTCTTCTTTTATAAGGATTCAGAGTGCAGACGTTTACAGGACAGGTTGTAACTTTGAAGATCTCTGCAAAATCTGTGTAAAATAAACATTTCAAAAATAAATAAAATGGAGAACGTGTTTTCTGTGGAGATAAATACCTAAACCAGTCATGCATGTATTGTCTGTTTATTTGTACTGATAATGCATATTCCAAATATATAGTTAATTTTGATGGCTATTGCTGTCTGTATCTTTATTTTGGAGATCACAGATGTTTTAAAAAGTGGTCACTAGTTAAAACCTCTCTCCTCTAGACTTCAGTGACAGGGTCACAAGTTAAAAAGTCTCTTCTGTTTTCACATTCTTCTGAGTGAAATGATTTCTGAGTGAGTGAAAGCTGTTGACTTACAGCAGACAAGCAGACACTTCCTCCTCTCGCCTCCTCCCCTCCCTCTCCTCCCCTCCCTCTCCTCCCTCTCCTCCCCTCCCTCTCCTCCCCTCCCTCTCCTCCCACCCTGCGCTAGGCTCTAAGGCATGGAGGATGTGGTCTCCTCTCCCTGCCCTCTTAAGGTTAGGGTTAGCTCTGAGGGTGATGTGGGTTAGGGTTAGGTTAGTTTAGGGTTAGGGTTAGCTCTGAGGGTGATGTGGGTTAGGGTTAGCTCTGAGGGTGATGTGGGTTAGGTTAGTTTAGGGTTAGGGTTAGCTCTGAGGGTGAAGTGGGTTAGGTTAGGTTAGGGTTAGGGTTAGCTCTGAGGGTGAAGTGGGTTAGGGTTAGGGTTAGGGTTAGCTCTGAGGGTGAAGTGGGTTAGGTTAGGTTAGGGTTAGGGTTAGCTCTGAGGGTGAAGTGGGTTAGGGTTAGGGTTAGCTCTGAGGGTGATGTGGGTTAGGGTTAGGTTAGGGTTAGCTCTGAGGGTGATGTGGGTTAGGGTTAGGTTAGGGTTAGGGTTAGGGTTAGCTCTGAGGGTGATATGGGTTAGGGTTAGCTCTGAGGGTGAAGTGGGTTAGGGTTAGGTTAGGGTTAGGGTTAGCTCTGAGGGTAATGTGGGTTAGGGTTAGCTCTGAGGGTGATATGGGTTAGGGTTAGCTCTGAGGGTGATGTGGGTTAGGGTTAGGGTTAGCTCTGAGGGTGATGTGGGTTAGGGTTAGCTCTGAGGGTAATGTGGGTTAGGGTTAGGTTAGGGTTAGGGTTAGCTCTAAGGGGTGATGTGGGTTTGGGTTAGGTTAGGGTTAGCTCTGAGGGTGAAGTGGGTTAGGGTTAGCTCTGAGGGTGAAGTGGGTTAGGGTTAGGGGGTTAGGGTTAGGGTTAGGGTATCTCCCTATACAAATGAGACAGCATGTCTACTCCTCTAACTAATCTGGGTTAGGTTTTTACAAAAGAGACAACAGCAATGAAGCTGTATGAGCACCGGCGCAAGTTCCTATAGTTTTTTTTTTTTTTTCAGATTCCAATAGCATTTTATGATGTCTGTCCAAGGTAAAAAGAAAATTTGTTTCAACACATTGTTTTATATGTACCCCAAGAAGGTCATTCAAAAACATTTGTATTAGGCTTGATTAAAAAGAAAAAAAGAGGTGGGGGGTTTAGTTATCCAACATGAGATCAATTCTGACAGATGGGTTAAAAAAACTAAACAATTGAGGGCAGAGGAACAAATGGACTCCCGGAGAAAAATTCAACAACAATAATGAAATCTAAGTACTTCAGGTAAGTGTCAGATTAATTAAAGGAAAATGGGAAGAACAGGAGGAACAAATAGGGAAGGAGAATAAAAGGTAGAAAAAGAAAACAATACAAGTTAAATTTCATGAATGTGAAAACATCATGATTATACAATTTATATTATAAGAAAAATAAGTGCATGAATAAAGAGAGGGAGGGAAAACGAAAAACCATAAATAAATTTCATGTTCACAATAATTATAAGAAATATAGATATTTAAATACTGCAAATAAGTACAAATAAAGAAAACTTTAAAACAAGAAAAAGAAAACATGCAAATCACATGAACATCAAATAATCAAATTTAAACAATCCAATGAAACTATCAAAAAACTAGGATAAAAGGTAAAGGTTAATTTAAATCAGATAGGAGGTAGGTCAAGGTAAGTATCAAAATAAAAGGGTATAAATTATACAAGTCAATTACAGTTAGACCAGAGAAAGGAGTAAATTAAATTAAGTGGCAGGTTTGGGATTGGGGATGAAATTAAAACGTTAATTGTGACAAAAAAAATAAGGGAATTCCAATGTATAAAGGAGGTTAATTAGGGTAAGGTAACACAAAAGGGGGTAGGTTAAGGTAAGTATAAGAATCAGGGTAAGGGATAAAATCATCAAGTAAATAAATTAAGGTTAGGCAAAACAAAAGAATAAGTTAGGGTTAGGCAACACAAAGAAATAGATTAGTGTTAGGCAACAAAAGAATAGGTTAAGGTTAGGGTTAGGCAACACAAAAGAATAGGTTAGGGTTAGGCAACACAAAGAAATAGGTTAGGGTTAGGCAACACAAAGAAATAGGTTAGGGTTAGGCAACACAAAGAAATAGGTTAGGGTTAGGCAACACAAAGGAATAGGTTAGGGTTAGGCAACACAAAGGAATAGGTTAGGGTTAGGAAACACAAAGAAATAGGTTAGGGTTAGGAAACACAAAGAAATAGGTTAGGGTTAGGCAACACAAAGAAATAGGTTAGGGTTAGGCAACACAAAGGAATAGGTTAGGGTTAGGCAACATAAAAGAATAGGTAAAGAGTCCAATTCTCCAACGTTCGAACGCCACATCAAGAGTTAGATATATTTTTCGTTTAATCCCGAAGGATCAATGGTTTTAAAATTGTGAATCCAACGTCTTTCTATTTTTTGTCTGTGTGATTTAGACCGATCCCTACCACTTTCTGATCCTATTATTTTTAAATGTTCTAATGAATGATCCTGAAAATGTAAATAAAGAAGTGTTTGTTTATTGTTTTTCCTAATGTAACAAAGATGTTGTGTTAACCTAATATTTAACGTATTTCCTGTCTCACCTACGGGTTAGGGTTAGGGTTAGCTCTGAGGGTGATGTGGGTTAGGGTTAGGTTAGGTTAGGGTTAGGGTTAGCTCTGAGGGTGATGTGGGTTAGGGTTAGCTCTGAGGGTGATGTGGGTTAGGGTTAGGGTTAGGGTTAGGGTTAGGGTTAGGGTTAGCTCTAAGGGGTGATGTGGGTTAGGGTTAGGGTTAGGGTTAGCTCTGAGGGTGATGTGGGTTAGGGTTAGGGTTAGAGTTAGCTCTGAGGGTAAAGTGGGTTAGGGTAAGGGTTAGGGTTAGCTCTGAGGGTGATGTGGGTTAGGGTTAGGGTTAGCTCTGAGGGTGAAGTGGGTTAGGGTTAGGGTTAGCTCTGAGGGTGACGTGGGTTAGGGTTAGGGTTATGGTTAGGGGATAGGGTTAGGGTATCTCCCTATACTAATGAGACAGCATGTCTGCTCCTCTAACTAATCTGGGTTAGGGTTAGGGCTAGGGTTAGGGGGTTAGGGTTAGGGTTAGGGTTAGGGTTAGCTCTGAGGGTGAAGTGGGTTAGGGTTGGGGTTATGGTTAGGGGATAGGGTTAGGGTTAGGGTTAGGGGTTAGGGTATCTCCCTTTACTAATGAGACAGCATGTCTGCTCCTCTAACTAATCTGGGCTCTCTTCTTCTTTCCTCGACTGAAAAGAGGAGAACATGGGGTTGACAGAACCTTCTGGATTGCTGGAACAGGGTTCCCCAATGACCCGAGGAGAGCGGGCCAAATGCCTTAGTGTCATGGAAACAGTGGAAGTGACATGTTCTGCTATTATTACATGGAACATCTCCGTGTTCTATTCAAAGGGCTTATTTCAACGGCCTCCTAGAGACATGTAAGGTGCCGACTGCTTAGCACACGCACGCACGCACGCACACACGCACACCTCTTAGAGGCATGTGAGGAGCAGGCTGCTGAGCGCTCACACACATCTCATTCTCACACATACACGGAGCGTCAGTAACAGGTGAAGTGAAAGGCACTGGGACCTGTAGTCCATTGAGACAGAGTTTAAAGGGAAAGGCACTGGGACCTGTAGTCCATTGAGACAGAGTTTAAAGGGAAAGGCACTGGGACCTGTAGTCCATTGAGACAGAGTTTAAAGGGAAAGGCACTGGGACCTGTAGTCCATTGAGACAGAGTTTAAAGTGCTGTTGTTTCATGGTTATGTTTTATCTAGATAGCTACTAAATATACTCTGCTCCAGCTTTCATAGCATCCTCAATAACTTTACTTTTTAACATTGTGTGAGTTTCAAGTACAAATTGCAATATCCTCAACAAAGATTCTATGACTATGACTAGTTAACAGATGAACAACATGTAATAATATAGTAACAGTTCAGACACAACATAGGTCCTTCACATCAGCTCATCCTACTGCTGTATCATACTCACTGACTGCATTCATAGCATCATACTGCCTGCATTCATAGCATCACAGCCGTAATACTCACTGCTATGACCTGTAGTACCACAGCTGTAATACTCACTGTTATAACCTGTAGTACCACAGCTGTAATACTCACTGCTATGACCTGTAGTACCACAGCTGTAATACTCACTGTTATAACCTGTAGTATCACAGCTGTAATACTCACTGTCTGCCTCTGTAGTACCACAGCTGTAATACTCACTGCTATGACCTGTAGTACCACAGCTGTAATACTCACTGTTATAACCTGTAGTACCACAGCTGTAATACTCACTGTCTGCCTCTGTAGTACCACAGCTGTAATACTCACTGCTATGACCTGTAGTACCACAGCTGTAATACTCACTGTTATAACCTGTAGTACCACAGCTGTAATACTCACTGTCTGCCTCTGTAGTATCACAGCTGTAATACTCACTGCTATGACCTGTAGTATCATGGCTGTAATACTCATTGCTATAACAGTGCGTAGAGTGGGCCTGTAAGGCCTTTAAGCCTGGCACAGACATAGAGCAGTGCGTAGAGTGGGCATTTAAGGTCTTAAAGCCTGGCACAGACATAGAGCAGTGCGTAGAGTGGGCATTTAAGGTCTTAAAGCCTGGCACAGACATAGAGCAGTGCGTAGAGTGGGCATTTAAGGTCTTAAAGCCTGGCACAGAGATGTTTGTGGTGTAGGAGTTTGATTCTGACGTTTAGACTCTGGGAGACACAGTGAACCAGATACACACACATTATCATCTTCCTCTCAAACACAAGACAGAACAAACATCCCTTTGAACCGCTGCCCGGAGACATCCTTAAAAACATAAAGGCATCAAAGCCAAGTTATCCTTCCCAAACATAAATCACAAATGAAGTGAAATATGGAAGTATTTTCCTCTGGAGAAGGTCCAGGAAGTCTATCAGTAGTGCTGTAGCAGTCCCCTCAGTGCTGCTGGCTGGAGCCAGGTCCAGTCCAGTCCAGATCCTACACACTGCACTCAATGCTGAGACACACACACACACAGAGTACATTTTTCTGAGACCACTAAAGGCAGCATTGTGACAGCATTACCTCTGACGTCCTTTGAACACCATTAAGAAAATATTCAATGAGAGGGAAGAAATAGTTTGTTTTGTGACGTGCGTATTGTCGTGGTTTTGTAGCAGATGTGCACCCTTCTCTTTGCTTTCTTTGTCTACTGAAAGCAATTTGGCACATTCCCAACCCCTCGGCTGACGCCTGTGTGTTTGATGGTATAGTGGATATTTCGGGGATGTGAGAGAAAGCCTTGATGTGGGGAAGATGTTTGTCACTCTGGTTAGATGTTTTGGGGGATGAGGGAGCCCGAAGGTTTGTGTACCCCACTTTCAAATGCTGTGGGAGGCGGCTGTCAGGTCGTGTTTTACTGCCACACACACACACACACACACACACAGAGGAAAGGAGCCAGCAGTCATAAACAACACACACACACACACACACAAATACATAAAAGCACACATACACGCATTCTGTCAAATATGGATCTTATTTCTTCTACAATGCACAATTAATTTTTTTTAATTTAGACTGTTAGGGAGATAGGCAGGCTGTCCTTGCCTTTCGTTTGTAATGGGTCTTTAGTAAGGAAACGCTCTGTACTGAGACGTTACTGACACCTAGTGGCTGACTATGGAACTACTGTGTCAAAGTGACCGAAAGCAAAACCTTTTTTTTTTTAACCTCAATCAAAAGTGATATGAAATTACGTTGTCGGCAAACTAAATACGTTTGACCAATAATTTCTCAATGTATGTAGGCCAAACTATATTTAATATCTTGGGACAGAACTATCCAGTAAAAAAATTTTAAACCATATTTTTTACGTTTTCTATAAACGTCATACAAAGCAATTAATCTTGCTACTAATTGTCGACTGATAATTTGCGGAAATATTTGGCACGAGGATTCATACAATCTATTAGAAATAATAGCATAATCCTTTAAGTGATAATTGAAAGTCACCAGGTCAGCCCGGCCCCATATACTACCTCATTAACAGTTTCCTCTCAGTGCTCCTTCGAGACAATGCAGGAAAGAGGAGTGCAATATTTCTATCTCTGCCCTCTAACAATTGATTATTAAATATCTAAAAATAAATATTTTTTCCAAACTTTTACTTTTCTTGACTTTCAAAAAATGCTGTAGAACTAGGCCGTTTTAAACAAAGATTCAAAGTGTCTTCGGGAATTTAAAAAAGAGAACCTCAAAGACTGTGTGTGTATTTAATGCAACGAGACGCGGCGTGACCCCACGCAGCTTTAGGCTGTCTCAGCGCTGCTCGTGACCGAGGTGGCTGACACAGCGGGACGCCCGTGCGTTTGAGGACAGAGGGTGTATGTAGGTCACACTGCCGACCTGTAACAGCGCCGCGGTCCTTGTCCGATGCGGCCGCTCAGCGGGACAGGGATTGAAGTGGACAGTCAAGCGGGCGCGAAGAGCCCGCCTCCCCACAAACGTCAGCACGAACTTTCTCACTCGCTGCTTTAGCCACTCTGACATTATCAGGCCAGATCAGAGCAACGTCCGGCCACATTACTCTCACCGTTGCTACGTTATTCATAATGGGGGGAATATAAGTATCGTATGTGCGGTAATACACATCTTACCGCACAGAACAGATATCATACGGCACATTCCAGTGTTCAAAATAGTAATGCTCCGTCCAGCTACACCTACATTATTATTTTTTTTTACAGGGTATACATTTTCAATCATTCCCCTTAAAGCAGCTTTGCACAGGGCAAAATACTGTCACTGACAGGTTTAAACAGTAAATAAATGTTTCCAAAAATAACGTAGGCCTATAATAATGTTTTTTTTTTTAAATAAAATCTGCTTAATACATGAATCTTAAGTGAACTCTTGATACAATAAATAAAAAAAACATGTAGACAAAAGTTTTATTTCTCAAATATTTTATTTTTATTGTCAATATTCAAAGTATCTCACTTGGAGAGGCCAAAGGCTGCTAAAGAGAAATCCATCCATGCTCAGAAAAAACAGAAAAACACTGCCATCTAGTGGTACAAAAATGTTACACAATCCTGTTTAACACTAAAATATGTCAAAGATAATCATATTAACTGTTCACTACAGATACTCGGACCGGACAAGACCAGACTACGAGACATTTATCTGTTGTATGGATGCATCCCTGAGGCTGACTTGATGTTGGTCTTGATACTGCTCGGCATTTTCCCTGAACAAACGAAAAGAACCATCAGTGGTCACAGAAGCACAACAGCAGAGACACGCAGACTACAGCAGTCTGCTGAGACACACAGAGAGAGACTACAGCAGTCTGCTGACACACAGAGAGACTACAGCAGTCTGCTGAGACACACAGAGAGAGACTACAGCAGTCTGCTGACACACAGAGACTGCAGCAGTCTGCTGAGACACACAGAGAGAGACTACAGCAGTCTGCTGACACACAGAGACTACAGCAGTCTGCTGAGACACACAGAGAGAGACTACAGCAGTCTGCTGAGAGACAGAAAGACTACAGCAGTCTACTGACACACAGAGAGACTACAGCAGTCTGCTGAGACACAGAGAGAGACTACAGCAGTCTACTGAGACAGAGAGACTACAGCAGTCTGCTGAGACACAGAGACTACAGCAGTCTACTGACACACAGAGAGACTACAGCAGTCTGCTGAGACACACAGAGAGACAACAGCAGTCTGCTGAGACACACAGAGAGACTACAGCAGTCTGCTGAGACACACATAGAGACTATGCAGTCTGCTGAGACACACACGGGTACTACCAGGTCGGACTGACTGTTGTCCGCTGGTCTATTGGATCCTCACTAGTCACACATCCCTGTCCCTTAAAACTTCTTATTGAATATAAGAATAGCTTACTGCTTAAAGTCTGACACCCAGTATTCCCCTATTCAGTGATTCAGAAACAGAGAATCCTCTTCTAAGATGCTTCTCTAGCATCTCCCTTGTCTTACCCGGCTGTCCTTGCTGCTGTGGAGGGCCCTGCCCCCCCATGCCAGACTGCTGGGCACCGCCGATGGTGACCTGCTGTAGGCTGGGCCCCCCAGACATCATGGGTCCCTGTCCTGGATGCCCCGGGGGCCCCTGGCCGGGGGGGCGACACTTAGACAGGCCTTTCCCAAACGCCACGGCAGCGACCAGAGCACTGGTGTCATTGGAGTTGAACGAGGGCTTGTTCTGTCGTATGGCTGAAACCCAGGAGACACCACTATTATGGACAGGACATGTTTTAACTCCAACCCAGGAGACACCACTATTATGGACAGGACATGTTTTAACTCCAACCCAGGAGACACCACTATTATGGACAGGACATGTTTTAACTCCAACCCAGGAGACACCACTATTATGGACAGGACATGTTTTAACTCCAACCCAGGAGACACCACTATTATGGACAGGACATGTTTTAACTCCAACCCAGGAGACACCACTATTATGGACAGGACATGTTTTAACTCCAACCCAGGAGACACCACTATTATGGACAGGACATGTTTTAACTCCAACCCAGGAGACACCACTATTATGGACAGGACATGTTTTAACTCAAACCCAGGAGACACCACTCTTATGGACAGGACATGTTTTAACTCAAACCCAGGAGACACCACTCTTATGGACAGGACATGTTTTAACTCCAACCCAGGAGACACCACTCTTATGGACAGGACATGTTTTAACTCCAACCCAGGAGACACCACTGTTATGGACAGGACATGTTTTAACTCAAACCCAGGAGACACCACTATTATGGACAGGACATGTTTTAACTCAAACCCAGGAGACACCACTGTTATGGACAGGACATGTTTTAACTCCAACCCAGGAGACACCACTATTATGGACAGGACATGTTTTAACTCCAACCCAGGAGACACCACTATTATGGACAGGACATGTTTTAACTCCAACCCAGGAGACACCACTATTATGGACAGGACATGTTTTAACTCCAACCCAGGAGACACCACTATTATGGACAGGACATGTTTTAACTCAAACCCAGGAGACACCACTATTATGGACAGGACATGTTTTAACTCAAACCCAGGAGACACCACTATTATGGACAGGACATGTTTTAACTCCAACCCAGGAGACACCACTCTTATGGACAGGACATGTTTTAACTCCAACCCAGGAGACACCACTATTATGGACAGGACATGTTTTAACTCCAACCCAGGAGACACCACTATTATGGACAGGACATGTTTTAACTCCAACCCAGGAGACACCACTATTATGGACAGGACATGTTTTAACTCAAACCCAGGAGACACCACTATTATGGACAGGACATGTTTTAACTCCAACCCAGGAGACACCACTATTATGGACAGGACATGTTTTAACTCAAACCCAGGAGACACCACTATTATGGACAGGACATGTTTTAACTCAAACCCAGGAGACACCACTATTATGGACAGGACATGTTTTAACTCAAAAAACAAGAACAGACTATCAACATTTATTTAACGGGTGTCTTAAAAAAAAATTATACCAGAGCCTTCTCCATCTCTGTCGTCGCGAGGGTTATTCAGTTTCTCCAGCAGAGTAGAACACAGCTTATTCAACGTCTGGATCTGTTTCTGTTAAGGGAAAAGAATATCAGATTTACGGTTTGTAATCATCAGAGTAGCCAGTATTATGTAAATAGTGAAATACATTCTTGACTCAAAAATTGTGATATGATTCACTTCAAGGCCAAAAATATGAGCAAATCCTACATATTATGGTATGTTTGAACAGCGTGACAAAGGCTAACAACCCATGCCTCAAGGTTACCATGGCGACAAGCCTCATGATTTCGCGGATGATTGACCTTGTGGTAACCATAGCCACAAGCCTGGTGGTTACCTGGGCAGCCTCGGGTCCGATTCGGGCCGCCTCCACAGCCAGCTGCTTCTCCTGCTCCTCCACCTCCGGGTCCGGCTTGGTGCGCAGGTGGTCCGGAACGATCTCATGGCTGAACACAGGCACTCGCTGCTCTGTCAGTTTCTGGAGAGGACAACAGCATTCAGGAACACATTCTGTTCCATTAGTACCTAGCAAAGCAGTTTGTTTACCACTGTCTCTGAGTATAGGTATGTCTGTAGCTTGTTTTCTTCTTTGATAAGTTTGCCGTGAGGTAAGGGATCTGATCAGACAGCGGTGAAGGACTTTGTTATGGAAACAGCGGTACTCACTGCTAGCTCCTCATCCCGATCTGGGGACAGTAGGAGAGGGATGATTACTTGGTTTCTAAACGACGGAGTCTTCTCATTCCTTAACAGTTTGTTGATGGTATTCAGCTGCCCAGACACAAGCGCAAAGTTGTCCAACACGGAGGGCCTGCATAATAAAAGCACAAGGATTCAAAAGAAAACATATAAGAACCGACGCTATTGTGCTGTCAGAGGCTAACTTACCATGTCAATCTTTCATACTCGTTTTCCAGTTTGTAGATAAAACTATGAAGGGCATTTTTTAGATGTGCCACCCGTGTGATGAGGGACTCGACCGCCGCCTCTAGCTGCTTTTCCTCTCGTTGCTGAATGACGAACGAGTGATACAAACATGAGTTAATAAAATCCCCATTCAGACACTTTGCAAAACCTGACCAGAAATGTGTAAATTACATAGCTGTCTTTACTATATGATTTATGGAAGAATAACATTTATTTGATGAGATCCAACACAGCTCAGTTGGTGTGTTTTCAATAAGCCAAATGCTTGATCCAATACAACATTAACTTTGTGCAAAAACATTAAGCTAACGTTAACTATCTTAAGTTACCGTTAATTATAAGATATTGGTTAGCGTTTGTCCTCACGGACACCCGTTTCTGATGCAAACCAGCCATTTGGTTTAATCTGTCGAATGTCATAATTCTTGGTACTAACTAACGCTGCCTATAGTTTGTAGTTGTATGCAATAGCTTCCCAGCCTGCCCTGTGCTAAAACCACGTTAGCTCGAACGAGACTCAAACTAAGCACACATCGGTTTTTAAATTCAGTTTATAAAATGAATGTTTTTCACACTTTGTTTTACCTGCATTGCTCTTCAAATTCCTTAAGGGGCGATTAGTTTGATTAATATACTAATACGTGAAAATACGTTGGCGATCAAAGCGTTTAGCCAGCCAAAAAGTAAAGACTAACTACCGGAAGTAAACAATATCTGCACAACAAATGTGTTCCGTGTAGGAATGAAAACCAATTGTGCTGTTTGTTATTACTGACACACCTTTTTGCTTAACATTGTTTAAATTACATAAAATGATATACAATATACGCTAACTGGAACTATATATCTCAATGTAACCAGCGGTCATCTTAGAAAACTCCCAGCAACTCAGTATAGCGGACCACTATGTCTGTTGTTGTCCACCACCGGTAAAGAAAAGCAGCCAGCAACTTCCTGTTCACGTACAAGTTAACCAAATAAACAGAAACGAACTGCAAACAGTCAATATCGTTGGTGCTGCATGGAAACATAATTAAAAAGGCGCGTTTAGGTGTGGTCTGCAGAAATTTCATTGAAGCCTAAACTGACCTGCAAGTTATGCTACACAAGGCATGGCAGAGAGACAGGACAATGAGGTAACTTAAAACAAGTACAACACTATAAGACTATGCTACGTAGTTGGCCTATTTTGCCTCTTTACTGCCGCTAACTTACATGTCAAGTATTACTACTGGTCAGACCACCTGCTATGTCAATGCGGAGTACATAAGTATCAAATGGCAGTGACACACAACTGGCAAGAGTACAACTGAGATGTTTTAAATGATGTCTGTCACTGCCTG
>JAPMUY010001568.1:15000-42500 GCA_026901105.3 Galaxias olidus | reverse complement strand
TAGTCATAATCACAGACAGAGTGACAGCTATGGTGGTCTGCTTCAGGTATAGTCATAATCACAGACAGAGTTACAGCTATGGTGGTCTGCTTCAGGTATAGTCATAATCACAGACAGAGTGACAGCTATGGTGGTCTGCTTCAGGTATAGTCATAATCACAGACAGAGTGACAGCTATGGTGGTCTGCTTCAGGTATAGTCATAATCACAGACAGAGTGACAGCTATGGTGGTCTGCTTCAGGTATAGTCATAATCACAGACAGAGTGACAGCTATGGTGGTCTGCTTCAGGTATAATCATAATCACTGATGGAGTCACCAGTGTTCCTGATGTGATGGTGTGTGAGACTCTGCTCAACCAGCTCCGCAGTGGAACCATCTCCTGCTCCTTTGTACAGGTCAGCAAACATGTCCATATTAGGACATCCTCCTCCTCTACAGTGTAAGGCCCATATTAGGACATTCTCCTCCTCTCCGCTACAGTGTAAGGCCCATATTAGGACATCCTCCTCTACAGTGTAAGGCCCATATTAGGACATCCTCCTCCTCTCCTCTACAGTGTAAGGCCCATATTAGGACATCCTCCACCTCTACAGTGTAAGGCCCATATTAGGACATTCTCCTCCTCTCCGCTACAGTGTAAGGCCCATATTAGGACATCCTCCTTTACAGTGTAAGGCCCATATTAGGACATCCTCCTCTACAGTGTAAGGCCCATATTAGGACATTCTCCTCACGCTCCTCTACAGTATAATGCCCATATTAGGACCTCCTCCCCCTCTACAGTGTAAGGCCCATATTAGGACTTCCTCCTCCTCTACAGTGTAAGGCCCATATGAGGACATCCTCCTCCTCTACAGTGTAAGGCCCATATTAGGACATCCTCCTCTACAGTGTAAGGCCCATATTAGGACATCCTCCTCTACAGTGTAAGGCCCATATTAGGACATCCTCCTCCTCAACAGTGTAAGGCCCATATTAGGATTATATTATTGTCTGGCTCTTTGTGGTAGGTGGGTGGTACCTACTCCTACGACTGCAGCTTTGGCTACACCCCCAACGTGGAGCTGATGAAGTTCATGTCCCAGGCCACCTTTGGCTCCTACATGTCCTGCTGCCCCGAGCCAGAGCCCAGCAGCCAGGAGATGAACCCCTACCACAGGGCCTTCCTCACCTACTCCTTCCTGAAGACTGGAGAGGCCGTCACCCCAGAGTACTACTGTGGTAGGAGAAGCACACACACACACACACACACACACACAAACAAACCCAGAGCACTGCTGTAGGGTAATAGAAGCACACACACACACACACTCTTAACACACAGGCAGAGTGTAGCAGCCAGCGTCATGGAGTAGTGCAGCAAAGAACAGGGAGTAACGGGAGGTGTTTGCATAACATGACCATAGCATGACCATAGCATGATATTACAATGACCATAGCTGTACTATAACATGACCATAGCATGACCATAGCATGACCATAGCATGACCACAGCATGACCATAGCATGACAATAGCATGACCACAGCATGACCACAGCATGACCACAGCATGACCATAGCGTGATATTACAATGACCTTAGCATGACCATCACGTGTTGACTCTGTGTAATGATGTCCTGGCCTTCCTGTGATCAGTTTCACAGCACAAGCTGTTTAACCAGCACCTGGTGTCTGCGAGCGGGAACCCATCCCTGGTGATGAGGAGGAAGAAGCACGCAGAGAAGGAGGTGCAGGCTAACCTGGTCAGTGTGGTGTCCGTCCGGCTCAGGGAAGGATACACCATCAGGGAGATCAACATCACCAAAGGTAGAGCATTTCACTGACTATATACTAACTCTAACCCTGATGATGATGATGATGATGATGATGGTGATGTGTGTGCGGTTCCCCTTCCTGACCTACAGGGGGCACTCAGCTGGAGGTGAAGCTGGTGTTGCTATGGAAACACAACATGCGTATTGAGTACGTGGTGATGGCGTCATGGCCTCTGGAGCTGGACACACGTTCCTCCTGGGTGGAGGTTACAATGGAGGGCAACTACGACATCCTCTATGACATTAGGTGGGTATTCCATCAACCGCGCTAATGAAACGGGGCCGGGGTTCGATCCCGGCAGTAAGCACGACTGGTGTGTGTTGTCTCTTTATTGCGCCAACGAAAAAAGCATAAACGCTCTGTAATTAATATGTTTTTTTAATATGGCGACAAAGAAATGTCATTTTCAATGTCACATTGTGTTTTAGATAGATATCTGTCACAAATAATGCAATTACAATAAGGAAATGGAATGCCAAAGTGAACACTTATTTGTCATTTCAGCATTTTATTTTTTAGGCCTATGTTTAATGTGGCAAGGTGCGAACACAGTAATTGGACGTAAACACTTATATTCATGCTTGGTCACATACATTGCGAGAAAAAGGTCTGAACCTACGTATGTTTCCGAACACGGACATACGGTATGTCACAAAAGTCAAGCGAGCGAGAAAACACACTTGACGGAACTGTCTTTTGGGATTTTGTTTCCACCTGTTGGATATTCTTTGTAACACAGCTAAACTAAGCTTGACAGTTGGCTTACTACGGAGCAGGCGAGTTCAGTGGTATAAATTACCTTGGTAACTGAGCGGGGATTCGTATTAGCCACAGTAATGGAACGGATCTCTCACTAAAATTAGCGAGACTTATCAAAATAAGCCAGGCTTTTCGCTTATCTAGCTTGATGGAATACCCCCCTGGTCATTATCATAACGCACTACCACATCCTCTGTGACATCAGGTCATTATCATAATAAACATTACCACATCCTCTATGACATCAGGGCATTATCATAATAAACACTACCACATCCTCTGTGACACCAGGTCATTATAATAATAATCATTACCACATCCTCTATGACATCAGGGCATTATCATAATAAACACTACCACATCCTCTGTGACATCAGGTCATTATAATAATAGACACTACACCCATCCTCCAAGTCTAAGATAAAAGGGTAATTAATATATTCCATTAATCCCAGTTCCAGTGTGAGCTGGTTCCAGTGTTACATTAACTAGCCAATTCCAGTTCAGAGCGTGCTCACCATACTATAGGTGCAACATAAAAGCTACCAACCACACCAGAGTTAAGCCTTCCATGACTTCCTAATTCAGTTCACAGCATGTTCCACACTCAGCCTTCAACTGACTACAGTCACAACATTAACGCTACAGAAAGAAAAGGAAACAACAGTTTGTGAAGTAATTTGCTGTATTTCTATAGACAGAACCATCTATAAGATATAGTGTGTTTGATTTGTGTTTCTGGAGATTACATTACATTACAGATGACACAATCTATAAGATATAGTGTGTTTAATTTGTGTTTCTGTAGATTACATTACATTACAGATGACACAATCTATAAGATATAGTGTGTTTGATTTGTGTTTCTGTAGATTACATTACATTAGATACAGATGACACAATCTATAATATATAGTGTGTTTGATTTGTATTTCTATAGATGACTTTAGTGTGTTTGATTTGTATTTCTATAGATGACTCTAGTGTGTTTGATTTGTATTTCTGTAGATGACTCTAGTGTGTTTGATTTGTATTTCTGTAGATGACTCTAGTGTGTTTGATTTGTATTTCTATATATGACTAGTGTGTTTGATTTGTATTTCTATAGATGATTCTAGTGTGTTTGATTTGTTTTCCAGCTGCACCCTGAGGAAGCCCATCACTAGTCACTATCGTACCTCCGTCATACGGCGCTTCTGGAGCACTCTGCAGAGGTCAGAGGTCATCCTCTCTTTAGTTTTCAATTAGGGAAACATCCCACTCTGAACTTATTGCTCATTCTCTTCCCTCAAGTTTACTGTGTTTAGAGCAGCATGTTTATCTTGTGTTTATCCTGTTTATTTAGAATGTTTCCAGAAAGTATATAGCCTGTTAATTTAGAACGTTTCCAGAAAGTATATAGCCTGTTAATTTAGAACGTTTCCAGAAAGTATATAGCCTGTTAATTTCGCACGTTTCCAGAAAGTATATAGCCTGTTAATTTAGAACGTTTCCAGAAAGTATATAGCCTGTTTATTTAGAACGTTTCCAGAAAGTATATAGCCTGTTTATTTAGGACGTTTCCAGAAAGTATATAGCCTGTTTATTTAGAACGTTTCCAGAAAGTATATAGCCTGTTTATTTAGAACCTTTCCTGAATGTGTATAGCCTGTTTACTTAGAAACGTTTTCTAACTGTGTTGAGCCTGTTTATTTAGATATGTCGGCTGAATGTATCTTACGTGTTTATTTAGAAACGTGTCCTGAATGTGTGATTGTGGTCTGTTTGTGATGAGTGTTTCCTGAATGTGTGATTGTGGTCTGTTTGTGATGAGTGTTTCCTGTTGGTCCTCAGCATCAACCAGACCGATCAGATGCTGGTCCACCTGCAGTCCTTCAACTCTCTGCCTGAGAACTACACCATCCCAGAGAGCACCAAGAACGGAGTCCCCCTTTTCTACATCCCCCCCGGCTCCACCACCCCGGTACCCACCTCACACAAACCAAACACACCACCCCGGTACACTCCTCACACAAACCAAACACACCTCACACAAACCAAACACACCACCCCGGTACGCTCCTCACACAAACCAAACACACTACCCTGGTACACTCCTCACACAAACCAAACACACCACCCCGGTACCCTCCTCACACAAACCAAACACACCACCCCGGTACCCTCCTCACACAAACCAAACACACCACCCCGGTACCCTCCTCACACAAACCAAACACACCACCCCGGTACACTCCTCACACAAACCAAACACACCACCCTGGTACGCTCCTCACACAAACCAAACACACTACCCTGGTACGCTCCTCACACAAACCAAACACACCACCCCGGTACACTCCTCACACAAACCAAACACACCTCACACAAACCAAACACATCACCCTGGTACACTCCTCAGACAAACCAAACACACCTCACACAAACCAAACACACCACCCTGGTACACTCCTCAGACAAACCAAACACACCTCACACAAACCAAACACACCACCCTGGTACACTCCTCACACAAACCAAACACTCCTCACACAAACCAAACACACCTCCCCAGTACACTCCTCACACAAACCAAACACACTACCCTGACACGCTCCTCACACAAACCAAACCCACCACCCTGGTACGCTCCTCACACAAACCAAACCCACCACCCTGGTACGCTCCTCACACAAACCAAACACACCACCCTGGTACGCTCCTTACACAAACCAAACACACCACCGCAGTACGTTCCTCACACAAACCAAACACACCTCACACAAACCAAACAGTCCCAGTCTATTGTGATTAACACTGTCTCTGTCTGTCCAGTCTACTGTGATTAACACTGTGTGTCTGTCCAGTCTATTGTGATTAACACTGTCTCTGTCTGTCCAGTCTACTGTGATTAACACTGTCTCTGTCTGTCCAGTCTACTGTGATTAACACTGTGTGTCTGTCCAGTCTACTGTGATTAACACTGTGTGTCTGTCCAGTCTACTGTGATTAACACTGTGTGTCTGTCCAGTCTACTGTGATTAACACTGTGTGTCTGTCCAGTCTATAGTGATTAACACTGTGTGTCTGTCCAGTCTATAGTGATTAACACTGTGTGTCTGTCCAGTCTATAGTGATTAACACTGTGTGTCTGTCCAGTCTATAGTGATTAACAGTGTCTCTGTCTGCCCAGGTCCTGTCCCTGCAGCACAGCAGGTCTAAGGACTCCTCCCAGTCCCAGTTTGCCTCGTACTGGAAGCCCGTGCTGTCCATGGACGCCAGCGTGTGGCAGAGGTGGCTGCACATGCACCGCATCGCCATCATGCTGGAACACGACGTGTGAGTTCACTTCCTGTCTGTTACTATCACAACCGGGTCAAAGGTCTCCCTCTGATCACAACCAGGTCTAATCTGTCCCTCCAAAAGCGACAGGGTCAAGTCCTAGTCAGATACCAGGGATGGTGTGTTATTATCCAGCAGTGTGAATGTGGTGGTGTGGGTATAGGGGATGTTATGATGATGGTGTGTTATTATCCAGCAGTGTGGGTATAGGGGATGTTATGATGATGGTGTGTTATTATCCAGCAGTGTGGGTATAGGGGATGTTATGATGATGGTGTGTTATTATCCAGCAGTGTGGGTATAGGGGATGTTATGATGATGGTGTGTTATTATCCAGCAGTGTGGGTATAGGGGATGTTATGATGATGGTGGTGGTGAAGATAAGTGTCAGATTCCCAGCAGGGCCAGCCATACACTCTGCTGTACTCTGTCACTATGTGAAAAGGAAAAGGTCCACAACATCACCTCTCTCTCTCTCTCTGTGTCTCTCTCTCTCTCTCTCTCTCTCTCTGTATGTCTTTCTCTCTGTCTCTCTCTCTGTGTCTCTCTCTCGCTCTCTCTGTGTCTCTCTCTGTGTGTGTCTCTCTCTCTCTCTGTGTCTCTCTCCCTCCCTCTCTCTCTCTCTCTCTCTCTCTCTCTCTCTCTCTCTCTCTCTCTCTCTCTCTCTCTCTCTCTCTCTCTCTCTCTCTGTGTCTCTCTCTCTCTCTCTCTCTCTCTCTCTCTCTCTCTCTCTCTCTCTCTCAATTTCATTTCAATTCAATTCAATTCAATTCAATGGTGCTTTATTGGCATGCAAATACAAAGCAAATATTGCCATAGCATACATACATTTTAAAAACAAATATAATAACAGTATTGATTATTATAAACATAAAAATAACATATTGTTTGTAGTTCACTCAAGAAGTGACTCTTGTCTGGTGGTGTGGCACGATGTGACATAGAGTCCTGCCATTATGGCACACTCACTAATTTCACCCAGAACGCATTCAAGTTTTTGTAAATCAGTACTAGCGTAAAAGTTTGAACATATCGTTTGAAATTTAGGGAAGAAGGTTTCTCAAATGAGTTTGTATTTATCACATTTTAAAAGAAAGTTCAGCTCTGTCTCCACCTCACCCTGGGAGCAAAGTGAGCACAGTCTGTCCTCCCTGGGCAGCCAGGTCTGTGACGGCCTCTCTCTATGGCCAGGCTGTGCTCTCTGTGTATCCAGGTCTGTGACGGTCTCTCTCAATGGCCAGGCTGTGCTCTCTGTGTATCCAGGTCTGTGACGGCCTCTCTCTATGGCCAGGCTGTGCTCTCTGTGTATCCAGGTCTGCCTGTGACGGCCTCTCTCTATGGCCAGGCTGTGCTCCCTGTGTATCCAGGTCTGCCTGTGACGGCCTCTCTCTATGGCCAGGCTGTGCTCTGTGTGGGTCTGTGTATCCAGGCCTCTCTGTGACGGCCTCTCTCTATGGCCAGGCTGTGCTCTCTGTGTATCCAGGTCTGCCTGTGACGGCCTCTCTCTATGGCCAGGCTGTGCTCTCTGTGTATCCAGGTCTGCCTGTGACGGCCTCTCTCTATGGCCAGGCTGTGCTTACTGAGTCTGTACATTGTCAATGATTTCCTCAGTTTTCTGTCAGTCACAGAGATTGGTAGTCTGCCATTGTGTACTGTCTGTTTAGTGCCAAATAGAAATCAAGTTTACTTTGGGATTTTGTTGATTCTTTCCAATATGATATGTAATTTTCTTTTTGTTTCTTCATAATTTGGTTGGGCCAGATTGTCTGAGGATAGTCCTGAGGTGTAGTGCTATCGGGTGAATTTATCCCTAGGACCAGCTGGATGAGGGGACCCTTTTTATTGCTTAACTCTTGGCGTTTAAGGACATTATAATGGTAGGAGTTGGGGTTACTATTTTTTAAATGATTATAAAATTTGACGGCTCATGTCTGGATTGTAATAATTAGGGGGAATTGGCCTAATTCTGCCCTGCATGCGTTTGGGGTACTTCTTTGTACACTGAGGATAGATTTGCAAACTTCTGCATGTAGGGTCTCAATTGGATGCTTTTCCCATGTTTTAAAAATGTGTTTGGTGAGTGGACCCCACACTTCACAACCATACAGAGCAGTTGGTTCAATTATTGTTTTAAAGGTTTTGAGCCATGTCCTAATTGTTCGAATTGTATTCTTTTGATTGCAAAAAAAGCCCTTCTTGCCTTTTCTTTCAATATCTCCACAGCTTTATTGAAGTTACCCGTTGAACTAATATTTATGCCGAGGTAATTATGATTTTTTGTGTGCCCCCCCCCACCAGTCCGGTTCCTAAACACCTCCACACAGCGGGGAGTAATGGCCGTTTCAGCACTATCCAGTGCCGTATCTCCCACTCTGCGCTGACCTCCCTGCTCAGAGACAGCAGCAGCTTCGTCCTGGTGGAGGGATACTCCTACGTCAAGCTCATATACAGGTGACACACAGACTTATGGGAAATGGAGTCACATTGGTCTCTGGGACCGGCAATCAGTAGTTATTTGAGTGGATAAATTGTTGATTGTTGTTGAGATCCGGCTATTCTTAACTAGGCTTATTCACTGAGATTACCAAACTTAAATCATATTACTAGCAGACTGAAGGAGTGTGTGTGTGTGTGTGTGTGTGTGTGTGTGTGTGTGTGTGTGTGTGTGTGTGTGTGTGTGTGTGTGTGTGTGTGTGTGTGTGTGTGTGTGTGTGTGTGTGTGTGTGTGTGTGTGTGTGTGTGTGTGTGTGTGTGTGATCCCTCTAGCTCCATAGATCAGCCCCCCACCTCCTTCTACCTGGTGCGTCTGATCTCCAAGGCCCCCTGCATGGTGCTGAGGCTGGGCTTCCCCATCGGCACCCTGGCCCACATCCGCAACAAGGTAACCCCAACCCTAACCCCCAACCCTAACCCCCAACCCTAACCCTAACCCTCACCCTAACCCTCACCCCAACCCTCACCCTCACCCTAACCCTCACCCTTACCCTCACCCCAACCCTCACCCCAACCCTCACCCCCAACCCTTACCCTCACCCTAACCCTCACCCCAACCCTCACCCCAACCCTCACCCCAACCCTCACCCTAACCCTCACCCCAATCCTCACCCTAACCCTAACCCCTAACCCAACCCTCACCCTCACCCTAACCCTCACCCTAACCCTCACCCCAATCCTCACCCCCAACCCTCACCCTCACCCTCACCCTAACCCTCACCCTTACCCCCAACCCTAACCCTCACCCCAACCCTCTGGTTATACTATCCTGTCCTCTCTGTCTCTGGTTAAACTGTCCTGTCTCTGGTTAAACTGTCCTCTCTGTCTCTGGTTAAACTGTCCTCTCTGTGTGTCTCTGGTTATACTGGCCTGTCCACTCTGTCTCTGGTTAAACTGTCCTGTCTGTGTGTCTCTGGTTAAACTGTCCTCTCTGTCTCTGGTTATACTGTCCTCTCTGTCTCTGGTTAAACTGTCCTCTCTGTGTGTCTCTGGTTATACTGGCCTGTCCACTCTGTCTCTGGTTAAACTGTCCTGTCTGTGTGTCTCTGGTTAAACTGTCCTCTCTGTCTCTGGTTATACTGTCCTGTCTGTCTCTGGTTATACTGACCTGTGTGTGTGTCTCTGGTTATACTGTCCTCTCTGTCTCTGGTTAAACTGTCCTCTCTGTCTCTGGTTAAACTGTCCTCTCTGTCTCTGGTGTGTGTCTCTGGTTATACTGTCTTTTCTGTGTGTCTCTGGTTAAACTGTCCTCTCTGTCTCTGTTTAAACTGTCCTCTCTGTCTCTGTTTAAACTGTCCTCTCTGTCTCTGGTTATACTGTCCTCTCTGTCTCTGTTTAAACTGTCCTCTCTGTCTCTGGTTATACTGTCCTGTCTGTCTCTGGTTATACTGACCTGTGTGTCTCTGGTTAAACTTGTCTCTGTTTAGATTGTGGATGACCTGAGGGAACAGATTCTCCGGCTGCGTTTTCCTCACCGAGTGTCGAACAAGGAAGCCACTCCTAAGACCAAGAGGAAGGTTGTGGGACGCCCGTCGCCCTCCAAGTCCCCCCCGCTCCCTGCCCCAAAGCCTGGCCTGTCGGACCGACCCTGTGTGGTGGTCCTCAACAAGCCTCTGGAGAAACTCCTCATCAGGTCACTGCTAAACAGAGAAACACACTCACCTTTACAACCACAAGACTCAAACACATTACCTTGACTTTAATATCTCTCCAAGTAGTCAAATTAACTTGAGCAACAATCCAATTTGAATATGAAGTAGGATGTAATGTGTCTTGACAGTGTCTAATAGCGGATGCTTGTTACATTTAATGGAGGCTACTGTTTGACCTGCTACAACTACAAGCAATCCTTTCAATCTTGAACAGGTTCAGATGTGTTTCATTTAACAAGCTATAATCCTTTCGGTGTGTTTCATTGAACATTCCATTCCATTCCATGATCCTTGAACTCTGATAATTTAATACACTCTGCCCATCGAGATGATGCTGTCTATTTAATGTTACCTGTCTGCAGGGATAATGTTTAACCCTTACCTGTCTGCAGGGATAATGTTTAACCCTTACCTGTCTGCAGGGATAATGTGTAACCCTTACCTGTCTGCAGGGATAATGTGTAACCCTTACCTGTCTGCAGGGTTAATGTGTAACCCTTACCTGTCTGCAGGGATAATGTGTAACCCTTACCTGTCTGCAGGGATAATGTGTAACCCTTACCTGTCTGCAGGGATAATGTGTAACCCTTACCTGTCTGCAGGGATAATGTGTAACCCTTACCTGTCTGCAGGGATAATGTTTAACCCTTACCTGTCTGCAGGGATAATGTTTAACCCTTACCTGTCTGCAGGTACAATGTTTAACCCTTACCTGTCTGCAGGGATAATGTTTAACCCTTACCTGTCTGCAGGGATAATGTGTAACCCTTACCTGTCTGCAGGGATAATGTGTAACCCTTACCTGTCTGCAGGGATAATGTGTAACCCTTACCTGTCTGCAGGGATAATGTTTAACCCTTACCTGTCTGCAGGGATAATGTTTAACCCTTACCTGTCTGCAGGTACAATGTTTAACCCTTACCTGTCTGCAGGTACAATGTTTAACCCTTACCTGTCTGCAGGTACAATGTTTAACCCTTACCTGTCTGCAGGTATGATAAGTTGCCGTCAGACTTCCGCACCCCCTTCATTCTCAACATGGAGACATTCTCCCAGCCCTCCAGCATGACCACGCCCCTCAGCGTGGCAGCCAATCGCACGGCCTCATCCACGCTAGCGTCACTGTCACGCTACTTCCTGCATCAGCGGTGGGTGTGGGCGGTGCAGAGCGGGGCGGGGCTAGCCGTCTCACTGCAGGCCGTCGCCCACATCCTGTCCATGCTCTCAGAGTGAGTTCCTGCTTCCAGAGGGAGTTTGTACCTCCTGCTTCCTGTTAGATAGGACGCTCAGAGAGAGTTTGTACCTACTGCTTCCTGTTAGATAGGACGCTGAGAGAGAGTTTGTACTTCCTGCTTCCAGTTAGATAGGACGCTCAGAGAGAGTTTGTACTTCCTGCTTCCTGTTAGAAAGGACGCTCAGAGAGAGTTTGTACTCCCTGCTTCCTGCTTCCTGTTAGATAGGACGCTCAGAGGGAGTTTGTACTTCCTGCTTCCTGTTACATTGGAACTAGTTTAGCATACATTTAGTCTACAGTTTCTTTTGGTTGTGTTGGCGTGGAGATGATGCTATGCTGAACGGTCTCCTGAGAGTGTGTTGGTGTTTCTCCAGGATACGCCTGGCCGAGGGCTTTGGTTTTGCTGCCAGCGGGGAAGGCATCGTTAACATGGTGATGGAACTACCAATGAAGGTACGGCCATCAAACTGACAACAAAGGATTTCTCAGTCCTTTTGACCTTTATCATGCTTTTACTACTGAGTTTTGTATGGTGCCTTTCTAATGCACTCTGTTGTGAAGTTGATCAAAATGTACAGTATATGACCATTATCTATTATGAATTCTGACTATATTTATTCACACAAGTTAGTGTCTGTATTGCTTCATGGTTGTGATTAAGGTGTATTTTTGTGGTTGTGACTAAGATGTGTTTCCATGGTTATGAATGATTAAGGTGTATTTTTGTGGTTGTGATTAAGGTGTATTTTTGTGGTTGTGATTAAGGTGTATTTTCGTGGTTGTGATTAAGGTGTATTTTCGTGGTTGTGATTGATGTGTATTTTCATGGTTGTGATTAAGATGTTTCCATGGTTATGAATGATCAAGGTGTATTTTTGAGGTTGTGATTAAGGTGTATTTTCGTGGTTGTGATTAAGGTGTATTTTCATGGTTGTGATTAAGATGTTTCCATGGTTATGAATGATCAAGGTGTATTTTCGTGGTTGTGATTGATGTGTATTATCATGGTTGTGATTGGTGTGTATTTTCATGGTCGTGATTGAGGTGTATTTTTATGGTTGTGATTGGTGTGTATTTTCATGGCTGTGATTGAGGTGTATTTTCATGGTTGTGATTGAGGTGTATTTTCATGGTTGTGGTTGATGTGTATTTTCATGGTTGTGATTGATGTGTATTTTCATGGTTGTGGTTGATGTGTATTTTCATGGTTGTGGTTGATGTGTATTTTCATGGTTGTGGTTGATGTGTATTTTCATGGTTGTGATTGGTGTGTATTTTCATGGTTGTGATTGGTGTGTATTTTCTCAAGGGTATGCCGGTGGATCTGGACAGAGAGAGTCACACCTGTATCGTCCAGTACATTCTATTTCCACCCCACGCCACCTCAACGAAGGACAGGTGTGTGTGCTGCTTCTCAATCAGAGTTAGGATTAGATTAGGATTCATATCTCTGTAGGATTAAATTAGGATTCATATCTCTGTAGGATTAAATAGGATTCATATCTCTGTAGGATTATATTAGGATTCATATCTCTGTAGGATTAGATTAGGATTCATATCTCTGGAGGGTGTCCTTTTGAATAAGTGTTCTGATTCAATTAGCATTCATATCTCTGTAGGGTGGCCTTCTGAATTAGTTTTTAGGATTCAATTAGGATTCATATCTCTGCAGGGTGGCCCAGTGGTCATGCTCTGTGAACACATTTCCATGTTACATATATTCCCTCTTTAGAGCTCATCTAATGGTGCTGACTGTAGTGACCCTGTGTCTCTAAGGTTAGGGTTAGACAGGGTAAGGGTTAGGGTTAGACAGAGTCAGGGTTAGACAGGGTTAGGGTTAGACAGGGTAAGGGTTAGGGTTAGACAGAGTCAGGGTTAGACAGGGTCAGGGTTTGACAGGGTTAGGGTTAGGGTTAGACAGGGTCAGGGTTACGGTTAGACAGGGTTAGGGTTAGACAGGGTCAGGGTTAGGGTTAGACAGGGTCAGGGTTAGGGTTAGACAGGGTCAGGGTTAGACAGGGTTAGGGTTACACAGGGTTAGGGTTAGGGTTAGACAGGGTCAGGGATAGACAGGGTTAGGGTTAGACAGGGTCAGGGTTAGACAGGGTTAGGGTTAGGGTTAGACAGGGTTAGGGTTAGGGTTACGCTTAGACAGGGTTAGGGTTAGACAGGGTTAGGTTTAGGGTTAGACAGGGTTAGGGTTAGACAGGGTTAGGGTTAGACAGGGTCAGGGTTAGGCAGGGTTAGGGTTAGACAGGGTCAGGGTTAGGGTTAGGGTTAGACAGGGTCAGGGATAGACAGGGTTAGGGTTAGACAGGGTTAGGGTTACGCTTAGACAGGGTTAGGGTTAGACAGGGTTAGGGTTAGACAGGGTCAGGGACTGACAGGGTTAGGGTTAGACAGGGTTGGTCAGGGTTAGGGTTAGACAGGGTCAGGGTTAGGCTTAGACAGGGTCAGGGTTAGACAGGGTCAGGGTTAGGGTTAGACAGGGTCAGGGTTAGACAGGGTCAGGGTTAGACAGGGTTAGGGTTAGACAGGGTTAGGGTTAGGGTTAGACAGGGTCAGGGATAGACAGGGTTAGGGTTAGAGACAGGGTCAGGGTTAGACAGGGTTAGGGTTAGACAGGGTCATGGTTAGGTATAAATAAATATCAAACATTTCCATTTGAGGCACAGGCACAAGCTAGAACATATCTTCCGAAGGTCTTTATCAAATTAAAAAAGGTTTTTGTGTAAAGTAATTAAAAGCTGTATTTGCTATTTTTAGAATGAGAAGTGTGTTTGTGTAGAGTAATTAAAAAGCTATACTAGCATAGCATATTGCAAATGTTTGTTAGCGAACTGACAGCTAAGGGTATGTATGTCTTTACCACAGTTTTTAAGGAGGTAACAGTACTAATAAAATCACAAAACAATGACAGAGGTGGGTCAGAGAGGCAAGTAAAGGGAGCCATTTAAAGGGATATGGTTTAAGGTCACAAATAAATCATGCCAAAAAAGTAAAGAAAACATGCAATAAACACAATAAGGATTGGGGGTATGGGAATTTGATGGGGGTGGGATAAGAAGGGTCAGGATAGTTTGGGTATAAATTCATAAAAAAAGAAAATAGAAAAATACTGCAAACTAAATAGAATCAAATAATATTTCAAACCCCCAAAAAAAAAATCAAAATAAAATATACAGTATATATACAAACACATGCATTGAAAAGAATATAACATGACAAAACTTAACAAACCAAAACAAATCAATTCATCGGTTTGGTAAAGAATATACCAAAATGGAAAAGAAAAAGTAAAAATAGAAATTAAAGTAGAAAATGAAACAGAACAGGTTAGAATAGGAATTAGTGTTTAGTTTAGAGTTTAGGGTGGGGGGTTGGGGTTCAACAGTAAAGGTTAGAATTGAGAATAGAGTTAGGGTTTTAGGATTTAGGGGTAGGACAAGGGTTAGGGTTAGGGTTAGGGTTAGACAGGGTCAGGGTTAGACAGGGTCATGGTCAGGGTTAGGGTTAGACAGGGTCAGGGTTAGACAGGGTCATGGTCAGGGTTAGGGTTAGACAGGGTGAGGGTTAGGGTTAGACAGGGTCAGGGTTAGGGTTAGACAGGGTCATGGTCAGGGTTAGGGTTAGACAGGGTCAGGGTTAGACAGGGTCATGGTCAGGGTTAGGGTTAGACAGGGTCAGGGTTAGGGTCCGGGTTAGGGTTAGACAGGGTCAGGGTCAGGGTTAGGGTTAGGGTCAGGGTTAGGGTTAGGGTTAGGGTTAGGGTTGGGGTTAGGGTTAGACACGGTGAGGGTTAGGGTTAGGGTCAGGGTTAGGGTTAGGGTTAGACACGGTGAGGGTTAGGGTTAGGGTTAGGGTCAGGGTCAGGGTTAGGGTTAGACAGGGTCAAGGTCAGGGTTAGGGTTAGACAGGGTCAGGGTCAGGGTTAGGGTTAGACAGGGTCAGGGTTAGGGTTAGACAGGGTGAGGGTAATGACGCTCTGTGTCTCCAGTTTCTCCACAGATGAGGATGTGGACGTGGACGTGGAGGCCATGGAGGGGGAGGTGGAGCTGCACCTGGTGACAGAGTGCTGGGTGGAGCCTCAGAGCGGCACCGTGCTCAGCCCGTCAGACCAGCACCGCCTCTACCAGGGCCTCACCTACCAGGAGCTCCCCCAGGCCGTCAGTACCACACACACACACACACACACTGTACTACACACACACACACACACACACACTGTACCACACACACACACACATACTGTACCACACACACACACACACACACTGTACCACACACACACACACACACACACACACACACACACACACACACACATACTGTACCACACACACACACACACACATACTGTACCACACACACACACACATACTGTACTACACACACACACACACACACACTGTACCACACACACATACTGTACCACACACACACACACACTGTACCCCACACACACACACACACACACACTGTACCACACACACACACACACACACACACACATTAACCCATGAGCACCTCACACACAACACACACACACAAGCTCATACAATGTCGTCATGTCGGTGTGTCTACATCATTGTTTAACGGTTTTTAGTAAGTGTGTGTGTGTGTGTGTAGATCTTCCCCAGGGATCTGACCTGCATGTCCACCATGATGACCTTTGAGCACCTCAGCCAGCTGTGTCAGAACAAGGAACAGGTGTATCCTCCAGCCAATCAGCTCCATGACGCTGCAGGTATGATAGATATATGGGCTTATACAGGGTAAGAGGTCACACCTGATAGATACACCTGATCACACCTGATAGCTATATAGGCTTATACAGGGTTAGAGGGCACACCTGATAGATATATGGGCTTATACAGGGTTAGAGGTCACACCTGATAGATATATGGGCTTATACAGGGTAAGAGGTCACACCTGATAGATATATGGGCTTATACAGGGTTAGAGGTCACACCTGATAGATATATAGGCTTATACAGGGTAAGAGGTCACACCTGATAGCTATATAGGCTTAAACAGGGTTAGAGGTCACACCTGATAGACATATAGGCTTATACAGGGTTAGAGGTCACACCTGATAGGTATAGGCTTATACAGGGTTAGATACATGGGGTTAGACCTGATAGATATATAACCAGGGTTATAGATATTATATGGGCTTATACAGGGTTAGAGGTTACACCTGATAGATATATAGGCTTATACAGGGTTAGAGGTTACACCTGATAGATATATAGGCTTATACAGGGTTAGAGGTCACACCTGATAGATATATAGGCTTATACAGGGTTAGAGGTTAGCGGTTACACCTGATAGATATATAGAGTTATACAGGGTTAGAGGTTACACTTGATAGATGTTTAGGCTTATACAGGGTTAGAGGTTAGAGGTTACACCTGATAGATATATAGGCTTATACAGGGTTAGAGGTTAGAGGTTACACCTGATAGATATATAGAATTATACAGGGTTAGAGGTCACACCTGATAGATATATAGGCTTATACAGGGTTAGAGGTTACACCTGATAGATATATAGGCTTATACAGGGTTAGAGGTTAAACCTGATAGATACTGTATATAAGGTTAGGGTTAGAGGTTACACCTGATAGATATATAGGCTTATACAGGGTTAGAGGTTACACCTGAACCTGATAGGTATATAGGGTTAGGTTTAGAGGTTAAACCTGATAGATATATAGAGTTAGGGTTAGAGGTTACACCTGACAGATATATAGAGTTTGGGTTAGAGGTTAAACCTGATATATATATATATATATATATATATATATATATAGGGTTAGGGTTAGAGGTTAAACCTGATATATACATATATATATGTAGGGTTAGGGTTAGAGGTTAAACCTGATAGATATATAGGGTTAGGGTTAGGGTTAGAGGTTAAACCTGACGTTGTTTTGTGTTGTAGGGGAATGTGTCTGTCCCGTCTCGGAGGATGGGATCCACTCTGTGCCGTTTCAGTTTGACCTCCTCCAGCTGCTTCCTAAGTGCCAGCAGATTGAGATCTTCTTCCTCACACTCAGTGCAGGTAAAACAGCACACACATGGTGTAACCCTAACCCTAAAACACACACACATGGTGTAACCCTAACCCTAAAACACACACACATGGTGTAACCCTAACCCTAAAACACACACACATGGTGTAACCCTAACCCTAACCCTAAAACACACACACATGGTGTAACCCTAACCCTAACCCTAAAACACACACACATGGTGTAACCCTAACCCTAAAACACACACACATGGTGTAACCCTAACCCTAAAACACACACACATGGTGTAACCCTAACCCTAACCACACACATAAAACACACACACACACATGGTGTAACCCTAACCCTAAAACACACACACATGGTGTAACCCTAACCCTAAAACACACACACATGGTGTAACCCTAACCCTAAAACACACACACATGGTGTAACCCTAACCCTAACCCTAAAACACACACACATGGTGACGCAAGTCAATAAAGAGCCACCAGAGGGCACCGTGTACGACCATATGACCTGCTGTGTCTATCAGAGAGAGAGAGAGAGAGAGAGAGAGAGAGAGAGAGAGAGAGAGAGAGAGAGAGAGATGGGGCGTGTTCATGGATCGTAGACCCTGCTGTGTCTATCAGAGAGAGAGAGAGAGAGAGAGAGAGAGAGAGAGAGAGAGAGAGAGAGGGCGTGTTCATGGATCGTAGACCCTGCTGTGTCTATCAGAGAGAGAGAGAGAGAGAGAGAGAGAGAGAGAGAGAGAGAGAGAGAGATGGGGCGTGTTCATGGATCGTAGACCCTGCTGTGTCTATCAGAGAGAGAGAGAGAGCGAGAGAGCGAGAGAGAGAGAGAGAGAGAGAGAGATGGGGCGTGTTCATGGATCGTAGACCCTGCTGTGCCTATCAGAGAGAGAGAGAGAGAGAGAGAGAGAGAGAGAGAGAGAGAGAGAGAGAGAGAGAGAGAGAGAGAGAGAGAGAGAGAGAGAGAGAGAGAGAGAGAGAGAGAGAGAGAGAGAGAGAGAGAGAGAGAGAGAGAGAGAGAGAGATGGGGCGTGTTCATGGATCGTAGACCCTGCTGTGTCTATGAGAGGAGTTCTTTTCACTGAGGTGTACGCTGCTGGTTTTGAGTGTGAAGCTGAGCCTTACTGAGTGTTGTTAGGGCTCTTTACTAAGAGGCTGTTCTGTAGCACTAAAGCCCTGGAGCTGCACCATCACGTCTCCTAAGCAACGTAGTCACTGCGAGTCGTGGCGTGTTTCTGATGGTTCCCAGCAGAGAGCGAGGAGGAGGAGGAGGAGGAGGAGGATGGTGTGGCGGCCAGTCTGTCCAGTGAGCTGCTGCTTGACCTGTTCCACAGCAGTCTGCAGCAGGAGCTGACGGACAGGGAGGTTCCCCTGGGGGAGGCGGAGCACGCCGCCCTCATGCTCCACATCCTGGAACGGGACAGAGACGGACACGCCCCACCCTTCTCTCTGCCCCGCCCCGTCAGAGGTCAGACACACCCCTAATCATAAACATACCGTTAACCTTTGTTACCCTTTGTTAACCTTTGTTAACCTTTGTTAACCTTTGTCATGGTGAAGGAGCTGATATTTTGATGGCTCCTTTCAAACCAGTGAAGGTAATACACCCTCCTTATCAGACAGGATGTGACCTCATAAGTGTGGGTGGTAGGTTTCTGCTTAATCCTAGATGTGACTTCTGTCCCAACGCAGACTGGGAGCTCACTGCTGTTCTATGTTGTATTTCTATGTTGTTTCAGAGGACGGTCTGAGGGACAGGCAGGATGGGGGGGTGTCGTTCCCCACCCCAGGAAGCAGCAAGGACGTCACCGGCTCCAACAGCACCCTGCAGGTGACCCCCAAACACTCCAACTCATTCCAACAGACCCCCAAACACTGGGCCAGGTCTCATTCTAAAAGAGCCTCTATCACTGGGCTGGGTCTCATTCTAAAAGAGCCTCTATCACTGGGCTGGGTCTCATTCTAAAAGAGCCTCTATCACTGGGCTGGGTCTCATTCTAAAAGAGCCTCTATCACTGGGCTGGGTCTCATTCTAAAAGAGCCTCCATCACTGGGCTGGGTCTCATACTTGACATATACGCTGTGTGTGTGTGTGTGTGTGTGTGTGTGTGTGTGTGTGTGTGTGTGTGTGTGTGTGTGTGTGTGTGTGTGTGTGTGTGTTTATGTAGAGTTTCAGTAATGCTGAGCTTGTAGATGAGGAGGCAGCTCCAGACCAGAGAGACTGTTCCCCTCAGTGGAGATGTTATGCCAAATACATCAGCTCCCAGCAACAGATCCTACTCACCTTCCTACCTGCTGCCTTCTCAGGTACACACACACACAGATCTAAAGACATCAGCCCCTTCTCTCCTGTATGCTGTCTTCTGTAATGCAAGCTAAACCCTCCATATCCAGCGGTGGGGGAGGGGTGCACCTGGTTTGACAGATTATTTAGTCTTTGAAACTGCAAAGGATAGTATTCACTTTACAAGTGATTCTTATCTAGTGTTCTAAGGGGGCCCAAGAGAAAAGACCATATGTGTCTTAAAGGGGTCCTGATTAAAAACATAGCTTTGCATTGATATGTTAAAAACGTTATTGTGAAGGACTTTCTTCTTCATGTAAGAGCACCATCTCGTCATGAAATGTATTATTTATTATGACCTTTCTTTATGTACACTCTCAGAAAAAAAGGTGTGAAAATGTAAAAAAAATGAACAAATGCTCGCCACTAGGGCAGTACCCTCAGAAGGTACATCCGCTGTATCTTTTTAATGGGTACATAGTAGTACCCTTACAGTTTGTACCTTAAAGGTACACAAATGTACCTAAAAAGGTACAAATGGCTTGCCACTGGGGTGGTACCCCCAAAGTACAGAAATAGTACCCTTATCATAGGTACATTGTTGTACCCTTACAGTTTGAACCTTTTGAGAGCCACTTATGTACCTTTAATATTATATTTGTACCTTTTTAATGTCTAATGCCCTGGTACAAAACTGTACCCTGTAACATGGTACAAATTAGTTCTTTTTAGGGGTACTTCAGTGGCGATGACATTGTACCTTTTAAGTGGTAAATGCCTTCTCTCTACCGATAAAAGTAGGCAAGGTCAAAAAATTAATTCAGCATTTATTTTACTGGTTCTCATTTACATTACTTTCATAATATGGACTTTGTCTTATTAATTCTTAATGTATAATAGGATAACAATTAAAATAAACATTAATTATTAGGCCTTAAAATACAATAAAATTACTGTAGTTCACATAAACTGGTTACAATAATTTAATAATTATAATAATTAATTCAGCATTAATTCATTTAACCTGCACATTAACAATTTGTAACTGGCTACAACAAAACTTTACATAGTCTTACACACAATATTTAATTGCAACAAAGACATTAACATCAAGTGAATAAGCCTGTTTTTCAAAAGATCCCTTAAATAAGTGGCCTAGCATGTTACATTACATTACAATCATTTAGCAGACACTTTTTTCCAAACCACTTAAAAAGTTAAAAACCACTAGTCAGGAAGATAACATAACTGCATCCCAGACCTAATCACCTAGATCAGAGCTAAGAAAGTGCTATATAATACACCAGGATACAAAACAGGACCATTGCATACCTAATATAAATAATTTCGTAGTACAAACAATTACTTAGTATATCAAATATAAGTGCAAGGCAGATGCAACATGTTACATTTAAGAACCGAAATAGAGTCGAAACAAGTGAGTCTTTAAGTTTTGACGAAAAGTGTACAAGGACGTTGCGGTCCTAATTTTTGTGGGGAGGTCATTCCACCACTGAGGGACAAGGACAGAGAAAAGTCCTGACCAGGTGACTGGGTGCCAGGCTGCCTTTTCCATGGAGTGAGTGGGCAACAAGGTGACATCCGGCGGTGGTCTGAACATCGACTGTAGGAAGGAGGGTGCAGTTCCGGTCACCACCCGATAGGCTAGGACAAGTGACTTGAATTTGATGCCTGCTGCTACCGGCAGCCAGTGCAGTGTGTGGAGCAGAAGAGTGGGTTAGGGTTAGGGTTAACCGGTGCAGTTTGTGGAGCAGAGGAGTGATGTGAGTGTACTTAGGGAGGTTGAAGACCAGACGAGCGACCAGTTACTGCCGCTATGTTGTTAGCTGAGGACAGCTGGTCATCCAGGGTGATCCCCAGGTTCTTTGCCCTTCTAGAGGTGACCACAGTGTTATCAACGATGAAGGGTAGGTCTTGGAAGGGGCTGGACTTCCCGGGGATGAAGTGGAGATATGCTTTGTCAGGATGGAGCTTCAGTTAAGCCTAGGTCAGCTCTTTCTCCATCCACTTCATTGTCTAAGGAAAAAAAGGGCATTGTATTAGTGACCATTACTCATAAGGCATTATGTGTGTATTATATACACATGCTGTAGGGATATGCACATTATAATTGTATAATATAAGTTCTACTATGTTCTAAGGTCTACTCCAAGTAGGGAATGAGTCTTTACCCCAAGTGAAGGAGTTCAAGTATCTCGGGGTCTTGTTCTCGAGTGAGGGGAAAATGGAACGAGAGATGGGCCGGAGAATTGGAACAGCGGGTGCGGTGTTTCAGTCGCTTTATCGGACCATTGTGACGAAGAGAGAGCTGAGCCAGAAGGCAAAGCTCTCAATCTACCGGTCTATCTTCATTCCTACTCTCACCTATGGTCATGAAGGGTGGGTCATGACCGAAAGAACGAGATCGCGGATACAAGCGGCGGAAATGAGTTTCCTCCGGAGGGTGGCTGGCATCTCCCTTAGGGATAGGGTGAGAAGTTCAGCCATTCGTGAAGGACTCGGAGTAGAGCCGCTGCTTCTTTGCGTAGAAAGGAGCCAGTTGAGGTGGTTCGGCATCTAGTAAGGATGCCACCTGGCCGCCTCCCTAGGGAGGTGTTCCAGGCACGTCCAGCTGGGCGGAGGCCGCGGGGCAGACCTAGGACCAGGTGGAGGGATTATATCTCCACACTGGCCTGGGAACGCCTTGGAATCCCCCAGTCAGAGCTGGTTAATGTGGCCCGGGAAAGGGAAGTTTGGGATGCCCTGCTGGAACTGCTACCTCCGCGACCCGACCCCGGACAAAGCGGATGAAGATGATGATGATGAATTATATAATATAATATATTGGGTCCATGCATTTAAAATCAGCTTAATAATAATAATAATAATACAAATAATGATGATCTATAACGTGGTTGGTTACATTTGCAATAGAAGTAATCAAAAGCATTATTAGCATTGGTAAACAAGGCTTGCATTTAAATTCGTGGGATTGTCAAAACTTGAATTTCAAACCACAAGCCACAGCCATAGCATTTGCCAATAGTGCATAAAATTGTTGTTACAAACATAACTACGTTGCCCGTGGACATTAAAACAAGACGGTAAAATATTAGCCAGTTGTCCACCTTCTTTTACGGCGTTGCATTATTAGCCGTGCGTGCGTTTGCGGTCGGTTCATATGTTGCTGATGAACATAACATACTGTCCGCCGTTGTCGTTAACAATTATGCTAGTTGGTCAAACATTATACCTTCTCAAATCTATGCCTCACCCGCCCCCCATGGCGCAATATTACGTGTCCTTCTCGTTCCATCAATACTTCAATTTCATACATTTAAACTCCCTGGCTGTCACACACGGGTTCTATGGGCGATTCTACCACCCAGTTCAAATTAACCACGTCTTAAAAATGACCACTTTGCTACATTTTACATCGGTTTCTCGTGCCTTTTGTAATAAGGTAACGGTTAGCAGTGTTGACTCATTTAAATTGAATGAACCAGTCCCTCAGATATGACTTGATCGATATCAGTTGTGTAACGAAACGATACCGACGTTGGCAGTAAAGTTAACCTGAGCCTCAGGCTGAGGTAATAATAATAAATTAAGAAAAGGTCGGTTTAGTAAACGCTAGCTAGCTATATTGATAATTCAAGGACGTACTGACTGTCCAGAATGTTTTTGGGCAAAATCACCTGTCGTGATAGAACTGAAGGGGAAATTATCTGCCTTTGTGACAACGCGTCTGAAACTTAAATTAGACAAAATTAGCGCCCCGAAAAGCAGGCCTCACAACAAATTTTCTGTGGCGCAGAACAATAGCGTTCTATTATACTGAATGGTTTGATCGACTGAAAAGCTCTGATTTAAACTAAAGTATATGGAGTGGTGCCTAATTTTAATTTAAGAGCAGTTTGACTAATTTTAGAGCAGTATATGCATTCTTACTGTAGTTAAAAAAAACTACGGGACGAGCAAAAGAACCATACAATTTGTAACTGTCCGCAGTAAGCCATACTATGGCCCAGAGACGTCACGAAATGATGTAGCTAGCTAGTAGCTAGCAAACCATATTGGTTAAGTTAGCTAGTTAGCCGATTTGTCTAGGCTCGCTAACGTTAGCTAACTGCCTTAGCTAGTCATTGTTTAATGCTCATATTTGACAAGGTTAATCCTTTTCACATGATCTAAGTTGGGAGTTAATTAAAGCTGATATAATTAAGCAGACCTCAAACAAGAGCATTCAATAATTAACAAATTTGGCAAGGGCTTAGCAATTGTTCGCTAGCAAGCTAGCTAGAGAGTTGGTGGGAAGGGGGGCTGGCAAAAGTGTTACATATTTAAATCGAATGTACTCACCGTTTAATTTTTTTGGCTTCATCTTCGGTGATGTTTAGTCCACCATCAATCAACTTTTGTATGAGCTCGACATCAGACAATAAGCTATCCAACGCCATTGTCAGGGGGTGAGGTCCAAAATGGGGTAATTGAAAAATAAAATTGATGGTTGGTTTAGGGGCGCTCAAAATGTAATCACCAATCATAAGGGTCTCTGGGATATTTCACCAATCCATGCCTTACATTTTTCCCTCCACAAACCCTTGCTCCACCCCCACACACCTCATCCACCTTCTAGTAAGGTACAAATATGTACCATAGGTTTTGTCTGTACCTTTCATGTCAAAACTTGGTACATATTAGTTCTTCAAGGCCCATTTATGTACCTTTAAAAGTACAAATACAATATTTGTACCTTTGAGAACAAAACTGTACCCTTTCTATACCTTTTTTTGTGTGTAAGAGCACCATCTTGTCATGAAATATATTATTTATTATGACCTTTCTTCACGTAAAAGCACCATCTCATCATGAAATGTATTATTTATTATGACCTTATTTTATGCAAGAGCACCTTATGATGCTTGTGACTCCAGTAACGGTTCTGTTCTGACATAAGATTGTTAAAAAACGTTTTAAACATGGTTATATTAAAAACGTTTTAAACATGGTTATATTAAAAACATTTTAAAAATGGTTATATTTAACACGTTTTCAATATGGTTATATGTAAATATATTTGAAACATGCTTGTATGGAATGTTGTTGTTGTTGTTGTGTCTTTCAGACATCCAGATGCTGTTGATGCTGTTGTTGTTGTGTCTTTCAGACATCCAGATGTTGTTGATGCTGTTGTTGATGTTGTTGTGCCTTTCAGACATCCAGATGTTGTTGATGCTGTTGTTGATGTTGTTGTGCCTTTCAGACATCCAGATGTTGTTGATGCTGTTGTTGATGTTGTTGTGCCTTTCAGACATCCAGATGTTGTTGATGCTGTTGTTGATATTGTTGTGCCTTTCAGACATCCAGATGCTGATGTCGTCTGGTCTGGAGACAGAGCAGCAAAGTGGTGTCCAGGAGGAGGAGGAGGAGGAGGAGGAGGAAGAGGACACTCTGACCCCGTCGACCCCCAGCAGCAGGTGTCCTCGCCCCGACTCTCTCTCTGGCACCCTCAGTGATCAGGAGCGGTAAGCTAACACAAACACAGTCCTTACGTAAGCTAACAGTGCACCCCTTAACACAAACACAGTCCTAACGTAAGCTAACAGTGCACCCCATAACACAAACACAGTCCTTACGTAAGCTAACAGTGCACCCCATAACACAAACACAGTCCTAACGTAAGCTAACAGTGCACCCCTTAACACAAACACAGTCCTAACGTAAGCTAACAGTGCACCCCTTAACACAAACACAGTCCTAACATAAGCTAACAGTGCACCCCTTAACACAAACACAGTCCTAACGTAAGCTAACAGTGCACCCCTTAACACAAACACAGTCCTTACGTAAGCTAACAGTGCACCCCATAACACAAACACAGTCCTAACGTAAGCTAACAGTGCACCCCTTAACACAAACACAGTCCTAACATAAGCTAACAGTGCACCTCATAACACAAACACAGTCCTAACACAAACACAGTCCTAACATAAGCTAACAGTGCACCCCTTAACACAAACACAGTCCTAACATAAGCTAACAGTGCACCCCTTAACACAAACACAGTCCTTACGTAAGCTAACAGTGCACCCCTTAACACAAACACAGTCCTAACATAAGCTAACAGTGCACCCCATAACACACACACAGTCCTAACATAAGCTAACAGTGCACCTCATAACACAAACACAGTCCTAACATAAGCTAACAGTGCACCCCTTAACACAAACACAGTCCTAACATAAGCTAACAGTGCACCCCATAACACAAACACAGTCCTTACGTAAGCTAACAGTGCACCCCATAACACAAACACAGTCCTTACGTAAGATAACAGTGCACCCCTTAACACAAACACAGTCCTAACATAAGCTAACAGTGCACCCCTTAACACAAACACAGTCCTTACGTAAGCTAACAGTGCACCCCTTAACACAAACACAGTCCTTACGTAAGCTAACAGTGCACCCCTTAACACAAACACAGTCCTTACGTAAGCTAACAGTGCACCCCTTAACACAAACACAGTCCTAACGTAAGCTAACAGTGCACCCCATAACATACACACAGTCCTAACATAAGCTAACAGTGCACCTCATAACAAACACACAGTCCTAACATAAGCTAACAGTGCGCCCCATAACACAAACACAGTCCTTACGTAAGCTAACAGTGCACCCCTTAACACAAACACAGTCCTAACATAAGCTAACAGTGCACCCCTTAACACAAACACAGTCCTAACATAAGCTAACAGTGCACCCCTTAACACAAACACAGTCCTTACGTAAGCTAACAGTGCACCCCTTAACACAAACACAGTCCTAACATAAGCTAACAGTGCACCCCTTAACACAAACACAGTCCTTACGTAAGCTAACAGTGCACCCCTTAACACAAACACAGTCCTTACGTAAGCTAACAGTGCAGCCCATAACACACACACAGTCCTTACGTAAGCTAACAGTGCACCCCATAACACACACACAGTCCTTACGTAAGCTAACAGTGCACCCCTTAACACAAACACAGTCCTTACGTAAGCTAACAGTGCACCCCTTAACACAAACACAGTCCTAACATAAGCTAACAGTGCACCCCTTAACACAAACACAGTCCTTACGTAAGCTAACAGTGCACCCCTTAACAGTGCACAGTGCACCCCTTAACACAACACAGTCCTAACATAAGCTAACAGTGCACCCCTTAACACAAACACAGTCCTTGCATAAGCTAACAGTGCACCCCTTAACACACACACAGTCCTAACGTAAGCACAGTCCTAACGTCCTTACGTAAGCTAACAGTGCAGCCCATAACACACACACAGTCCTTACGTAAGCTAACAGTGCACCCCATAACACACACACAGTCCTTACGTAAGCTAACAGTGCACCCCATAACACACACACAGTCCTTACGTAAGCTAACAGTGCACCCCTTAACACAAACACAGTCCTAACATAAGCTAACAGTGCACCCCATAACACACACACAGTCCTAACATAAGCTAACAGTGCACCCCAAAACCCAAACACAGTCCTAACATAAGCTAACAGTGCACCCCATAACACACACACAGTCCTAACATAAGCTAACAGTGCACCCCATAACCCAAACACAGTCCTAACATAAGCTAACAGTGCAGCCCATAACACACACACAGTCCTAACATAAGCTAACAGTGCACCCCATAACACACACACAGTCCTAACATAAGCTAACAGTGCACCCCATAACACACACACAGTCCTAACAAAAGCTAACAGTGCACCCCATAACACACACAGTCCTAACATAAGCTAAAACAGTGCAGCCCATAACACACACACAGTCCTAACATAAGCTAACAGTGCACCCAACACACAAACACAGTCCTAACATAA
>JAPMUY010001568.1:0-7500 GCA_026901105.3 Galaxias olidus | reverse complement strand
TTATTGATTCTACAGTTTTAAGGTTTTTATTGATTCTACAGTTTTAAGGTTTTTATTGATTCTACAGGCTGTTTTTGGGTTTCTATTGATTCTACAGGCTGTTTTAGGGTTTCTATTGATTCTACAGGCTGTTTTAGGGTTTCTATTGATTCTACAGGCTGTTTTAGGGTTTTTATTGATTCTACAGGCTGTTTAGTGGTTCTATTGATTCTACAGGCTGTTTAGTGGTTCTATTGATTCTACAGTTTTAGTGTTTCTATTGATTATACAGGCAGTTTTAGTGGTTGTATTGATTCTACAGAGTTTTAGTGTTTTTATTGATTCTACAGGCTGTTTTGGGGTTTTTATTGATTCTACAGGCTGTTTAGTGGTTCTATTGATCCTACAGGCTGTTTTAGTTGGTTCTATTGATTCTACAGAGTTTTAGTGGTTCTATTGATTCTACAGTTTTAGGGTTTTTATTGATTCTACAAGTTTTATTGATTCTACAGTGTTTTAGTGGTTCTATTGATTGAGTTTTAGTGGTTCTACAGTTTTAGGGTTTTTATTGATTCTACAGGCTGTTTTTGGGTTTCTATTGATTCTACAGGCTGTTTAGTGGTTCTATTGATTCTACAGAGTTTTAGGGTTTTTATTGATTCTACAGTTTTAAGGTTTCTATTGATTCTACAGGCTGTTTTAGTGTTTCTATTGATTATACAGGTTTTAGTATAATGATTATACAGGCTGTTTTAGTGGCTGATAATGTGCAAGGTATTGATTCTTGATAGTATGGATCTGGGGGATGTTTTAGGGTTTTATATTGATTATGACTGAAAAAAATTCCTTTAATTGTTTCTGAGACAGAAACTAGCAAGGTGTAAAGTGTGCTGTAATGTGCAAGGTGTAAAGTGTGCTGCTTGTAGTATGTGTCTGGGGGATGTTCGTAATTTACATTTATTTGCTAAAGCTGAGGAGAAGCTATGAAATCTATTTCAGTTCTATTTTATTCTGTGTTCTACTATTTTCTATCATTTTCTCTCTAGATGTTATTCTATCTTGTCTGTTCTATAAGCTGTTGTTCTATCGTGTCTGTTCTATAAGCTGTTGTTCTGTCGTGTCTGTTCTATAAGCTGTTGTTCTGTCGTGTCTGTTCTATAAGCTGTTGTTCTGTCGTGTCTGTTCTATAAGCTGTTGTTCTGTCGTGTCTGTTCTATAAGCTGTTGTTCTGTCGTGTCTGTTCTATAAGCTGTTGTTCTGTGTCGTGTCTGTTCTATAAGCTGTTGTTCTGTCGTGTCTGTTCTATAAGCTGTTGTTCTGTCGTGTCTGTTCTATAAGCTGTTGTTCCGTCGTGTCTGTTCTATAAGCTGTTTTTCTGTCGTGTCTGTTCTATAAGCTGTTGTTCTGTCGTGTCTGTTCTATAAGCTGTTGTTCTGTCGTGTCTGTTCTATAAGCTGTTGTTCTGTCGTGTCTGTTCTATAAGCTGTTGTTCTGTCGTGTCTGTTCTATAAGCTGTTTTTCTGTCGTGTCTGTTCTATAAGCTGTTGTTCTGTCGTGTCTGTTCTATAAGCTGTTGTTCTGTCGTGTCTGTTCTATAAGCTGTTGTTCTGTCGTGTCTGTTCTATAAGCTGTTGTTCTGTCGTGTCTGTTCTATAAGCTGTTGTTCTGTCGTGTCTGTTCTATAAGCTGTTGTTCTGTCGTATCTGTTCTATAAGCTGTTTTTCTGTCGTGTCTGTTCTATAAGCTGTTTTTCTATCGTGTCTGTTCTATAAGCTGTTGTTCTGTGTCGTATCTGTTCTATGAGCTGTTGTTCTGTCGTGTCTGTTCTATAAGCTGTTGTTCTGTCGTGTCTGTTCTATAAGCTGTTGTTCTGTCGTGTCTGTTCTATAAGCTGTTGTTCTGTGTCGTGTCTGTTCTATAAGCTGTTGTTCTGTCGTGTCTGTTCTGTAAGCTGTTGTTCTGTCGTGTCTGTTCTGTAAACTGTTGTTCTGTGTTGTTGAGCAGAGACGGTTTCTGGATGCCGCATCGTGACGGAGAGCGACACAGACTTGGAGGTGGAGTACCAGGAGCCCCCAGGCGGGGGCGGCAGCAGCATCAGGTCTCTCTCTGAGTCGGACACGGTCAACCAGGAAGAGGACTCCTTCAGCATCCTGGACGATGGTGATTGGCTGCAGGAGGGGGCGGGGCCTCAGCATGAGATGCCACCTCTGTTTGTCCACCTGACCTGTTCCGTCAACATGAAGAGTTGCCATGGCTCCCGCCCCATGCACACTCTGCCCACCTGCCTGGGTGAGGGAGCTCCTTGCTGGACACACACACACATCACAGAGTCAAGGGTTAGGGTCAAAGACACATCACAGGGTCAAGGGTTAGGGTCAAACAGACACCACAGGGTGAAGGGTTAGGGTCAAACACATTACAGGGTCAAAGGTTAGGGTCAAACAAACATCCAACTCACTCCTGATGTGTGTGCATGCGTACGTGTGCGTGTGTGTGTGTGCGTGTGTGTGCGTGTGCGTGTGCGTGTGTGTGTGTGTGTGTGTAGGGGAGGTGATCAGCTGTCTGGAGAACGCTGACTCCCTCCAGACGGTGGATCTCAACGAGCTGTCCGTCACACTGGACATCTTTGTCCTCACGTTGCCCCTGGAGATGGACCTCCTGACCTCTGACCTCATCACACACAACAGGTCAGAAGGAAGGCCCGTTCAGTGAAAACATGTTGAGTTCTTCCTGTGCTCTGGTTTCCGTGGTGATGGTCATGACATCACAGAGCAGCTCTCTGTGTTCACAGGTACACATCAGAGAGCAGCATGTCACTCAACCGGTCGCCAGGGCAACCCTCCTCCTACCGCTCTGATGATGAGCTGCCGGGTCACATGGTCGGTCTCCGAGGGGTCAGCGCCGACGGGTATGTCACATAACCTAAGTCACATGACCTGCACCAGGAAGTAGAAGACTCCATTGAATCTCTTCCCTCCTTCATTCATACCATGTTTCTCAGTTATTACGTCTGGTGTCTCCCACAAAGGAGCTGTTATCATAGCGCTGACTGCTCTGTGTCTCTCTCTGTGTGTGTGTGTGTGTGTGTGTAACAGGGTTTCCGCAGCAGACTCCCTGTCTAAGCTCCCCGCTCCTCACAGGCTTGCTGTGTTAGCCACCATGGAGGAGGTGAGGCTGGACTAGCTAGAATAACACTACACACAGGGTCAAGGGTTAGGGTCAAACAAACATCCAACTCACTCCTGATGCGTGTGTGCGTACGTGTGTGTGTGTGTGTGTGTGTGTGTGTGTGTGTGTGTGTGTGTGTGTGTGTGTGTGGTCAGATCCGCTGGCTGCTGGAGGATGAGATTGTGTCTGCTCTGCGTCACTCCCGGGTCATCACCACGGCAACGCTGCAGAAGGTGGCGGGGCATGTGAGCGTGTCCAGTGGGCGTAGGCCGGGCTGTCAGCACCAGGTGGTACCCCTGCAGTTTGTGTTTGGCCCAGAGCAGTCCCTGGAGAGGTTCAAAGAGGTACGGGAGGAGAGGAGGGACATTTTCAGACGTCTGAACTTTGTACATGACAGGATTCAGATCTGCTCACCTGACTGTACATGAAACACTGTAGCGTGTTATGTAACCCTCATACACACGCTAGTGACTCTGCTGAACCCTAACCCTAACCTTAACCCTAACCCTATCCCTCATACACACGCTAGTGACTCTGCTGAACCCTAACCCTAACCCTAACTCTAACCCAACACATAGTGCTTTCCGCTCACTGGTTGCTGTGTTTCCTCCACAGGAGTTCCGCAGGATGTGTCTCCCAGGTTACGTGCTGAATGGTGAGCAGGGTAGCTTCTACTACGTGTCCCTGAGCAGACTCCACCCACACAGGATCCTCTCAGAGAGCACCGCCCACCCGCAGGGCAGAGCCTCCCATCAAACCAATCACTCTGCAGAGATGGAGCACAGCGGCCAGGCTCCGGCCAATCAGAGCGCAGAGAGTGGAGACGGGGAGCTGGAGAGGGCGGGGCTCGATCCGCAGGTTTGTCTCACTGCTTCATCGTCAGCTCCTCTTCATCACTCCTCCATGTTAAACACTGCTCCTCTTCATCACTCTTCCATGATAAACACTGCTCCTCTTCATCACTCCATGTTGAACACTGCTCCTCTTCATCACTCTTCCATGATAAACACTGCTCCTCTTCATCACTCCATGTTGAACACTGCTCCTCTTCATCACTCCTCCATGTTAAACACTGTACCTCTTCATCCATGTTAAACACTGCTCCTCTTCATCCATGTTAAACACTGCTCCTCTTCATCCCTGTTAAACACTGCTCCTCTTCATCCATATTAAACACTGGTCCTCTTCATCCCTGTTAAACACTGCTCCTCTTCATCCATGTTAAACTGCTTTACTTAGAGTGGTTATGAAGCATCTCTTAAGGTCAGTATGTGTATCAGGTGTAATGTTGTGTTATAGTACTGATCTGTAATGTGTGGAGGTGGTTTGTGAGGACTGATCTGTAATGTGTGGAGGTGGTGTGTGAGGACTGATCTGTAATGTGCAAAGGTGGTGTGTGAGGACTATAGTACTGATTTGTAATGTGTGGAGGTGGTGTGTGAGGTCTGATCTGTAATGTGTGGAGGTGGTGTGTGAGGACTGATCTGTGATGTGTGGAGGTGGTTTGTGAGGACTGAGCTGTAATGCGTGTAGGTGGTGTGTGAGGACTGATCTGTAATGTGTGGAGGTGGTTTGTGAGGACTGATCTGTAATGTGTGTAGGTGGTTTGTGAGGACTGATCTGTAATGTGTGTAGGTGGTTTGTGAGGACTGATCTGTAATGTGTGAAGGTGGTCTGTGAGGACTGATCTGTAATGTGTGTAGGTGGTGTGTGAGGAGAGCAGTGCCGCTGGCAATGGTACAGTCAGAGACCAGGTCCCCCCATCTCCCCCGGAGCACACTGACCCACCCAGACCCAGCGGGACCCACGCTGAGGAACCTCGTTCCCAGGAATCAGTCCCCTCGGCTGGGGACAGGGGCCAGTCGACCACCCCCCAGCTCCAGCCCAGTGGAGGCAGCTTGGAGCGGGCCTCAGAGCACACCTCCACGCCCCCCAAGACCACCTCCTGCTTCAGCCTGGCTGAGTCCCAGTCTGCCTCTCACAGTGAGTGACCTCTGACCCTAACCCTAACCCTGACCCTCCTGCTTCAGCCTGGCCGAGTCCCAGTCTGCCTCTCACAGTGCATGACCACACACACACACACACACACTAAGACACACATGCACACACACACTCACACTAATACACACACACACACACACACACACACACACACACAATAACACACACTAATACACACACAGTTGTATATCTGTATCTCTACGCACTAATACACACAGTAACACACACACACACACACACACACACACACACACGGCTTGTGTTAACCTTCAGAGTGCTGTGAAAGATTCACTGAACTGAACAATTATTAAAAGCTGTGTGTTTGTGTGTCTGTGTGTGTGTGTGTGTGTGTGTGTGTGTGTGTGTGTTTCCCAGGCGGCTCCTGCAGCAGACTGAGGCCCAGCAGAGTTCAGAGTGTGGTGTCCAGCCAGGCAGCATGGACTCAGACATGATGGGTGAGGGGGGGGGGGGGGGGGGTTAGGGAGAGAGGATTAGGGGGGGGGGGGGTGGAGAGGGAGGGGGGTTAGGGGAGAGGAGGAGGGGTTGGGGGGGGGGGGAGGGGGAGGAGAGGGTTAGGGGGGATGGAGAGAGAGGGGGGGGGTTAGGGGAGAGGAGGAGGGTTGGGGGGGTGGAGAGAGGGGGGTTTAGGGGAGGGGGAGGTTAGGGGGAGGAGGAGGGGGTTAGGGGGGGGGGGTGGAGAGAGGAGGGGGGTTAGGGGAGAGGAGGAGGGTTAGGGGGGGGGGGTGGAGAGAGGAGGGGGGGGGGTTAGGGGGAGAGGAGGGGGGAGAGGGGGTGGAGAGAGGAGGGGGGTTAGGGAGGAGGGAGGAGGGTTAGGGGGGGGAGGATGGAGAGAGAGGGGAGGGGGGCTTGGGGGGGGAGAGGAGGAGGGTTAGGGGGGGGATGGAGAGGAGGAGGGTTAGGGGAGAGGAGGAGGGTTAGGGGAGAGGAGGTGAAAATGGTTACTTTTGTTATGTTTTTTTTTGTTAGTTTTTTTAAGATTGGAGCTTGATGTAGAGCAGGGTTGGCCTTAACCAAATTGTGCGTGCGTGCGTGCGTGCGTGCGTGCGTGCGTGCGTGCGTGCGTGCGTGTGTGTGTGCAGGCTATGACGGGGGTAGCAGTGACTCAGAGTGTGAGAGCCCCAGCACAGAGGACCAGGAGGCGGGTCAGTCTCCTCTGATGCCGGGCTTCTGGCTGCTGGTGAAGATCCAACAGGACCGCGTGGAGGTCTACTACCACTCCAGGTCAGCATAGAAACAGAACCTCTAGACAGGTCAGCCAGCATAGAAACAGAGCCGCTAGAGCAGACAGGTCAGCCAAACAGAGCCTCTAGAGCAGACAGGTCAGCCAGCATAGAAACAGGACCTCTAGAGCAGACAGGTCAGCCAGCATAGAAACAGGACCTCTAGAGCAGACAGGTCAGCCAGCATAGAAACAGGACCTCTAGAGCAGACAGGTCAGCCAGCATAGAGACCTCTAGAGCAGACAGGTCAGCCAGCTTAGAAACAGGACCTCTAGAGCAGACAGGTCAGCCAGCATAGAAAGAGGACCTTTAGAGCAGACAGGTCAGCCAGCATAGAAACAGGACCTCTAGAGCAGACAGGTCAGCCAGCATAGAAACAGGACCTCTAGAGCAGACAGGTCAGCCAGCATAGACAGAGGACCTCTAGAGCCGACAGGTCAGCCAGCATAGAAAGAGGCCCTCTAGAGCAGACACAACGCTTCTCCTCTTATCGTCTCAATGTGGGACTCAAATCATCCAACCAGCAGACGGTTTTTCCAGGACTCTAGGTTGGAGGGACTTGTCTTCTAAACCCTTGTGCTGTGTTGTGGGAGTTACTGTTCAAAACACACAGCAGAGAAGTTGACTTGAGCATCTTGTTCAGGAGCTTCAAGAAAGGTAAAGCTGATGGTATGAAGGAGGAAGAGGAGGAAGAGGAAGAAGAGGAGGAGGAGATCCCAGAGTATGTACGTCTTCATCAAACAGTGGTTCGGAAGATTGGGGAGATCTGCCGAATAGTGAACCAGGTACCCATCTATTAACTGAGATCTGCCCAATAGTGAACCAGCTATCTATTCAGAAACAGACGTTACAGACACAAATACAGCCACTGGAATATGATAGCATGTGCTAGCGATCAGGCAGACACTGAATTACTGTGTGTGTGTGTGTGTCCTCAGCGCCTGCTGCTACAGGACCTCCATGACAGCCATGTGTGTAACTCCCTGCTGGTGGCTGAGAGTGAAGAGGACATCTGGAAGAACGAGTCTCTCTACAGACCCAGACCAGCCAACTCTGACGGTACACACACACACCCCTAACCCTAACCCTAACCCAGACCAGCCAACTCTGA